>SKCR01044107.1:0-107667 GCA_019454045.1 Zanthoxylum bungeanum
TACGGGCATCTGCGGGAGCCACGACGGAGGTCGCTCAATTGCTTTCAAAGCCCTGAGACAAGGCTTCTATTGGCCGACCATGCACCAGGACGGCATAGAAGTAGCCCGAAAGTGCGAAGGATGTCAGGAAAAAGTAAATCTCCACCACCAACCAGCCCGAACAGTTAACTACGCTGCTCAGTCCCTGGTCGTTCGCCCAGTGGGGACTAGACATCATTGGGCCAATGCCACAGGGAAAGGGCAGGCAAAAATATGCCATCGTGGCCATAGACTATTTCACCAAATGGGTGGAGGCAGAGCCATTATCCACCATACGGAGAAAACAGCCACTGAATTCCTGAGGAAAAATATCGTCTGCGATTCGGGATTCCCCGAGCCATCATCACTGACAACGAGAAGCAGTTTGATAGCAAAGGTTTCAGAAAACTCTGCGAAGACCTCCAAATTGCCCTAAGGTTCGCCACGTCAGCCCACCCCAAATCAAACGGACAAGTCGAAGCGACAAACAAAACCATCAAGGCTAACCTGAAAGCTCGGTTGGATCCAGCAAAGGCTATGGGTCGAGGAAACTACCAGAAGTACTATGGGTACACCGGACAACCCTAAGGATTCCACGGGAGAAACCCCGTTCTCCTTAGCATACGGATGTGAAGCTGTCATCCTGGCAGAGATCGGGGTGACTCCCACAGGGTTCAACACTCGGGAGTAAACAGAATGAAGGACTTATCAGAAACCACCGACCTGATAGAAGAGAAGAGAGAGAGATCGGCCATAAAAAACAGCAATCTACCAGCAAAGGATGGCCCGCTTCTACAATAAAAGGATTTGGACACGCACCTTCATCCCGGGCGACCTGGTGCTAAGAAAGTCACCCTAAATACTCGAAAGCCAGAGGAAGGCTCCCTGGGCGCCAATGGGAAGGGCCCTACAAGGTGGTAAAGTAGTTGAAGCCCGGAGTGTACATCCTAGAACGACTGGACGGCACAAGATTAAAAAGCCATGGAAGCCGAGATGTTGAGAAATACTTCCGTAAACTTTCCTTCCTCCTATCTGCTTACGGAAAACAATAAGGGACATGAATTCAAATACAGAGCCTCTCTCAAATGACCCAAAGAGTTGTAAGAAGCGCAGTATGTCCCCAAGTATCAATAAAAACTTTTTTTTTTACCCGCTCTTCTAAAAAATAAAATTTGCAAAAAACCTCGGGGACATACTCAATGCAACAATCCGAACATAAAGAGAAATATGCCATCTGATGTTCCGAATAGCTCGGGGACTAGATCTTATTCCGCCGAGGTCATCTGGCTCGGGGTCGGGGTACGTCCCACCGAGTCAACCCTTCGGACTGGGGACGTAACATCTTCCCCAGGTCCAAGTGCCTTTTTCAGCTCGGGGCTCGGGTAATCCCACCGAGTCATCCTTCGGACTGGGGACGTAACATTCCACAGGTCAAAGTGCCTTTTTCAGCTCGGGGTCGGGTACATCCCACCGAGTCAGCCCTTCGAACTGGGACGTAACACATCCCCCGGGTCCAAGTGCCTTTTTTCAGCTCGGGGTCGGGTACATCCCACCGAGTCAGCCCTTCGGACTGGGGACGTAACATTCCCCCAGGTCCAAGTGCCTATTTCAGCTCGTGGGGTCGGGTACATCCCACCGAGTCAGCCCTTCGGACTGGGGACGTAACATTCCCCAGGTCCAAGTGCCTTTTTCAGCACGGGGTCGGGTAATCCCACCGAGTCAGCCCTTCGGACGGGACGTAACATTCCCCAGGTCCAAGTGCCTTTTTCAGCTCGGGGTGGGTACATCCCCAAGTCAGCCCTTCGGACTGGGGACGTCACATTTCCCAGGACCAAGCATCTCTCTTGGCTCGAGGTCCTCATGAGCATGCTCGGTACATAGGACCCGTGAGAAGCAATAGCACAGGAGGGATGATACCTCTTGGCGATTGCCTACTCCAGTGTTACCGAACATAAGGAGGAATATGCCCTTAATGTGTCGAGCACTCTTTGATCCTCACGTACCCGATGTAATGGATCCGTGGGAAAAGCATAGAACGGGGGATAATGATGCCCCCGTGACGATTGCTAGCTCCAGTGATGCCGGACCTAAGGAGGAATGTGCCCTTAGTATCCCGGACACTCTTTGATCCATTCATCATCCGGAACGTGAGAGACACAGCACGGGGATGCGTTGTGCCCCTGTAGTGTGTGCCTACTCCAGCGTGGTAAGGAGGAGCCCTCATACAATACACAGGCTCCCCAGTGAACCGACGTGTAGAGGATGTGCCCTCACTATTCAAACGCTCTACTGATCCGAATCCTAGTTCGCCGGGACACTGAATTGAAAGATTCAGAATTGTGTTTTGGAGACCTCGGGCAGGACGCTGTTTTGAGGCATCCATGTTGTTGTTTATGCTTGCAAAAATGTTTTTGTTTGGGATAGGTGCTAAGTCACCCCCACCTTTTGATTCATTTTCCAGAATTTGTTTTTGTTTTTCGCCGGTTTGGCAGAGGGAATGACGCCCATGCCAGATTCGGTAGGGCTACAAAGGTGATTCATTTCCCTCAGAATAAGTCCCCGGATTATTAATCGGCTCGGGGTGGATACGTTCCGCCGAGGCTACTTATTAGTCGGCTCGGGGCTGGATTTCGTTCCGCCGAGGCCGCTTTGTTATTCAGCTCGGGGTCGGGTTACGTCCACCGAGTCAGTCTTCTTTGGACTGGGGAGGTAACATTCCCCCAGAGACCAAAGTCTTTCACTAGCTCTGGGTCGGGTTCGTTCCCACCGAGTCAGTCTTCTTTTAGACTAGGGAGGTAACATTCCCCCAGAGCTAAGTATCTCACTCAGCTCGGGGTGGATATGCCCCTCCGCTCCTGTTTACCCCCGACGGGTCTCAACGTGTTCGATGACAAGAAAAAAAAAGAAAGAGAAAGGGAAAGAAAAAGTAAATACATAACATACTAAATACAAAGTTATTACAAAAAAAAAAGATAGAGAGTTAAAATATACATAGGGCCCCGGTCGGGTACCCTTCTCATTCAGCCCGCACAGGGGGCGGGGAATTTCTTCCACAGCTAGCTCAGACGGCGGAAGGATCGGCTCGGCCTCAGGAGGAGGACAGGCGGCTTCAACCTCGGCAACATAAGAGACCTCTGCTTCAGGAAGGGAGGAGGGATCTCAAACAGTCCTCACCGGGGGCGGGAAAACATCAGGTCGTCCTTCTTGGGAAAAGCCCCGGAAGCCGGAACAATCGAAAATCGGGTCGGGATCCATCACCTCCTCGGAAGAAGGAGGGAGCCATTTCTGGAACTCCTCCTCGGAGATCTCCCCTTGCAGAAACCCGATGGCCGGTAGATAGGATCCGTGTTCAGACCTGGCAGTACCATCGGTATTAGTTCAGCGCAATCACCAACCCCCTCAAGACGGATGGCATCCTTCTCGGCCTCAAGATCGGCCTCTCTCTCCTCAAGCTCGGCCTCTTTCCCTTTCAAGATCATCTCGGGCCCGTGCCATCTGTTCGTCCTTGGCTTTCAGCCTAGCCTCAACACTTGATACCTTCCCTTTCAAAATACCAATCTCAGATTGGGCAACTTTCAACTTCCTCCCTAGCAGTATCGGTAAGTTTTCGCTCCAACGTCTGCAGCGGCAGCGCCTGAGAGCCTTGTTTGTTTTGAAGGCCTCTATTGCAGCCGTTTCATGATTCTTTATCACCTCCTCCCGGTCGACCAGTTTAGCCTCCCCTCTGTAAGGCAATTCTGAAGCCTCTGGGCCTGACCACCCTCGGACAATAGAATCAGAAGGAGGTCCTTATTCTTGGCCATGAGATAAGTAGCCTGCACGAAAACAAAGAAATCAAGATATAAAAAAAAAAAAAAAAAAAAAAACCGAGACCCAAAATCAGAAAGGAGATGAGTAAAACTACCTTGCCATTTGGGAGCTCAGCTCGGTCACCAAGGCTTCAGGAGAGATATCCTCATATCTCGAAACCTCCCCCGTGGAGGAATCACCTCGGCCAATTCATTAAAAGCCGACACTAGATGGGAAGTAGCCTCCCGGATGTTTCTCCCAAATCATCCACCCCAAGGATCACGGAACCTTTTCGCCTCTTGGGAGGAGCCCCCAGAAATTTTTTCCCCCGACGGCGTCCTTTCTTCTTGCCCTGCACAGGCTCCTCCTCCTCCAACTCAGTCTCCCTCTGACCCGAACTGACGCCTCCTCTTCCCTAAAAGGCTTCGGCGGACTGCCAAGACGAGCAGATCCTGATGACGGCACACCAGAAGGAGAAGATAGACCTCGAGCAGCCGGCTGAACCTTCCCTGAGACTCCCTCCCAGCTTCAACAGATTCAGGATGTGCTCGGGAAGTCCCAGTATCAGCACGGCGGCCTTCTTCATGGTACCCGGCCAACTTCTCGAGATACTTTGGTCTCTTTGACATGCCTACAAAAAGGAAGGAACGAAAGACGAAAGAAGGAGATCAGGACCCGGAGCATACAGTAAAAAAGAGAGAAAAGAAGACATCAAACATAATAAATAAAGAGAAGTCAGTCAACTAAAAAATCAGCGAACATCTACCTATCCGACCCGAGACCTCCGAAGGGACAGTCCGAGTAAGGCCCGACTCAACAAAAGCCGCATCATTAAACCACTTCCTCCAGTGGGCGGCATACCGACGAGCCCAGACTACCCGTTTCCGGACCCGATGGGAAACCTTGGGAGCATCCCTCCAACTGGCTAGGAGGAATAGGAAAGAAGGGGTAAGAGTCCATACAAAAAAAAAACTAAAGAAAGCTAAAAGTTGATCTTCAAACCTCCCGCCCTGAAGATATCCGGTACCAAGAATTCCCCTTCATCCGACCTTAGGGACCATCCCCAATCCCCAGTCGCCCAGAACCAGAGGTCTTTAAAATTCTTATTGGGTCTCAGGGAGCTTTTGGACGACGTTTGACGAGCTGTCATAAGCGGAAAGATAATACCATTCGTGGTACGACCTAGGATTGGCCTTCAGCCAGTATAACCTCTTCACCTCTTCAAGAGAAGGCTCGCCGAGTCCTGCCCGATGCCAAGCTACATACAACCCGGCAGAATCTCCAACTGTTTAGACTCAACTGGCAAGGAGCAATCTCCATCTCGGCCAGCATCCAAGCAAAGTAAGGTTGAACCGGCAGCCGCAACCCACACTCAAAAAAGGCAGGAAGAAGTGCCACCGAGCCCTCGTCGGGTTGACTAGCGCGATCCATCAAGTCGGGAACTTCAAGGGCGATATCTATCGGAATATTATATCGCTGTCGAAGTAGGGCGAGGTCATCTTCAGTTATTTTGGAAGGACGGTTCATATCCAGAGGCGGAAGAGCCAAGATCACCGGGCTCTGGATCCCTCCGAGGAACCATTTGATGGTAAGAATCTTGTTCAATCTCAGAAAGAGTAGGGGTAGTGTCAAGGTCTTCACACTGGGTGCCCCCGAGCCCGATGAGAGCTCTTCTGCAGGGGGAGGTGGTTGAGGGTTTAGCAGGATTTTCAGGGGGAGAGAATTATTGTCAGACATCCCTAAACATCCGCAAAACAGAAAGGAATGGGAGGTCAGTCTATAACTAAGAAATTACTCAGGTTTCTTCCGTTTTAGCTAAAACAGGTGGATCAAAAAGTGCCCTAAAGCAAAATCCAACAAAGCCTTAAAGTCGTTCCCTAGCAAACATTCAAAAAACAGCAAGACTCACAACACAAAAAAGGAAGAGGTCGTTCAGAAGACTTACTTGTTCTTCTCAGAAAAGCAGGAGATGGAGATTGTGCGGTATGGCTTGCCCGTCCCTTATGTTCGCAACGGAGAGAAAGAAAGCCCGCGGTTGAACTCCGAGAACACTGAGTTGAGCGAGTCACGAAATATTCTCAGGAAAAAGAAGGATAAATTGCCAAAAAAGGTTGAACAGTAAAAGCCTCGCCTTCTTATAGTCATGGCCAGAACGCTCGTGGCGCCGTTGGATCAAAAGAAGGAAACCCGAATGAACGCCAAGTGTCAACTGCAAAAGAGGTCTGCCAAATTTAAACAGACGGTTGAGATCAGCGAACTGTGAAGACGCCTCTAACACGGTCGATTCGTTTCCTTTTTGGCGGGAAACCTGACGGATTTGACAAGTGTCAAAATTAGAAAAAACCCTAAAAAGATGATTTGATAGGCATTTAAAACAGACGTGACTATTGCGCGTCTCAAGAAGGGCGCTTGAAAAGGGGCGACGGAACACCTCAGAATCGGGTCGACCTCCACTAGAATAAATCAGCACACCATCTTTACATAGTTCCCCGCACCAACTTGCATACTCGTTGGAACCGAGAACTAGGGGACAGATGTTGATGGTGTTTTCTAGGCACTACGTTATTCAAGCAGCACGACAGGGGTGAGAAAGGTAATTCACTTCTCGGTCAACATCATTAAATGCCAACCCGACCAATAAAAAGCCAAACAGTGAGAGACCGAGCACTTGGTGATAGGTGACCGACCACTTTTCCAGATGAACCGGGCACTATCAAGTCGGCAGAAGCATTCTCAGCATAAAAGACTATCATGACCGACCTCATGAAGACCGACCAGACAGGCGAGATATGCTCAAGATGACGACACCCTATTCTTGCAGACAAGATAAATAAATTATCCTACTCTCACGAGGAAATGAAGTCAGAATCCAAGAAGGAATAAGAAAAGTGAAAGCAACGTTGGGTTAGAAATCCTTACAAGAGGAGAAGACTAAATTCAACTAGGATTTCTTATGCAAATAGGAGTCTGATTTCTGTACTATTATAAATAGGAGGGCAGAGTATGTGTAAAGGGGCATCAAAAAATAAGGGATCTGAATCTTCAAGCTCTGACTTGTAGAAAGCAAAAAGAGACCCGAAAAGAGTGTTTAAGTAATAAAAGTACCATCCCGTTTGTGTCCGTGGACGTAGGTCGGATCCAAATCCACCGAACCACGTTAAATCTCTTTGTTGATTGGTGTGTTTATCTGTTTTTTTTGCTAAAATTTGCCTTTGGTCCCCATAACCAACAAATTCACTATTGAAGGAGGATTTCCTCGGGAGTGATATTCCATATTACCCTGAGACCAAAAAGCCGTCATCAAGTACCATTCGTCTCGGTTTTCTAATCCGAGGAACGATGATGGGATGATGACTGACCTGTTTGGGAGCCGCATAACGTATGCCTTACTTGGAAGAGACGTGTATCTAGAAGGCTAATGATGAAGCTGATAAAGCAAACCGTTTACATTGAGCATAGGCCCTGCCAGCAGCCCATAGGAAGTGCAGTGGCAGAGCAATAGTCGCCATACGTCGATATAGTGGCAGAACAACTGGCTAATGTGATTGGCACGGAAGGTGGTGGAAGCAATGACTAAGGTTTGTATGTAATGATTTTCGGCTGTGACATGAGCTAACGTCAGGTCAGTTGCAACAGTTGATTTAAGGACCATATAAAGGGCATAAGTCATTATAGAAAGGGTTAGCAATTTTTACATTTCACTACACTTGTAATTTGATAGCAAAGCTAGTAACAACACTAAGTGATAGAGAGAGAAATGAGTCATGCACCCGACCATATTGTAAAACCCAAGAGGTTATTTGCTGTAATTGTGTAATTTTGTTAGGTGCTCGGTCAGTATTCACCCCGAGGACTAATAAAATCATATCCATTTCTCTCGTGGGTGTAGGTTTGAGACACTTTTCGCCGAATCACGTAAATCTTTGTCTCTGCGTTGTTTGTCTTTGGCTCCGTTTGTGTTTTTACCACTAATCAAACAAATTCACAGTTGAGTAAGATTTGTTCGAGGGATAAATTCCTTATATTTTCCTTGGAACAAATAGCAACACCAAAACCCAATAGTAACTTTGAAGTAAAAGCACTAAAATGTAATGAACATACTTTCTGCCTTGTGACGTGAAAATTAAATATTTAGACCCCCTGACTTTCTTATTTATTTTGATGTAAATAATCTGATTACATAAGAGATAAGCTTCGTTGATAAATGTTTTTAAGCAGAGTAATTGGAAATCATCAATATTACAAGCATTGCCTCTTTTTAATTATTTTTTTCCCAAAGAAAAGCTTTGTGCCCGATTATGATCTTTCTTTGATGAGGACAGTTTGTCAAAACAATTAAGTATTGAAATGCCCTCACTAATCAAAGCTCAATGGAGCTAGAGCCCAGGTGATACGTCTAACTTTACCTTTTAAGAACCGTGACCAGTAAGTATTATTGGTACAGCACCTCATGTATTATTAATAATAATACAATAAGCAAAGTGATCGATTCTCATCAGATGCAAATAATCTTTGCATATAAATTACACATTATTTTGCAGTTCAAGAAGTGAGACCCCGACCGGCCGACCCGGAATCTCTGTGCTTCATACTGACTATTCGTTGTCATTTAGCACATTAAACATGGATCCAAGATTTAGCACGCAAAATCCCGACGGTAAAAGAGGCCTTCATAATCATAAAGATGGAAAATCCGTGAAACCCATCAGAAATTATCAGATTCCCCTCAGCCTCTCGTTCAAGTGAAGAGATCAGTAGTGTGTAGACCAGCTGTATCGTCAAAGTGTCAAACCAATTTTTTTTTTTTTTTTTTTTTTTTTTTTTATCTAACCAGTGTTGTTTAGGCACACTCAGAAGTGCAGGTGTACGGTGCACCTGCGTCACAGCTGTGCACTAATGATTATACTTTGTTAAAGCGTGTTCCTTGGTGAGAGCACAATAAAGAGTCCGTACACCTTACTCTTTATCATTTCCAGCCTGGCCTCCACTGTGGATCCAGTTTTTAGATTATTCACTCGGATGCTGCCCGGAACCCGTAAGCCCGTATTTATATTTCCTGTCAGTTAAGCCCGATGTATACATGATGCTGTTCAGAGTGGGCCCATTTGATTTGATTATAACAAATCTGCCTTATTAGGGCTCTTAATGTTTTCTTTTTCATAAACATAAAGATTAATGTTGATAGCAACGTAGAACAAGCAGTGGTGGGGTTGGGGGAAATTATGAGGGATAGTTCAGGAGCCGTTTTTGGCGTGTGTTTTGCATAGAAAATACTACGGAGGGGATCCCGAACAAGTAAAGGCAGAGGCATTACTTATTGATTTGATTTGATTATAACAAATCTGCCTTATTAGGGCTCTTTATGTTTTCTTTTTCATAAACATAAAGATTAATGTTGATACTGCTACCAACGTAGAACAAGCAGTGGCGGGGTTGGGGGCAATTGTGAGGGATAGCTCAGAAGCCGTTTTGACGTTGTTTTGCATAGAAAATACTACGGAGGGGATCCCGAACAAGCAAAGGCAGAGGCATTACTTATTGGGATAAGAGCAGTTAGTCAGCTAAACCTACATTCAGAGATCATCATTTTTTAATCAGATTCGAAGAATGTGATCAATCTGGTTCAAGGCAAGACAAGCAGCTTTAAGGAAATCTAATGGATCATCACTGACATTCAAAATGAAATTAGGGAATCAAATTCCTTTAGAGTTCAATTTAGGCACCGAGCATGTAATGGTGCAGCCCATAATTTAGCTAAGTTAGCTTGTAAGAACTATGGCGTAGGAAATTTCCCCTCCCTGTTTGCCGTGTAGCTCGTTTTTTTTTAATGAAATGATATTTCTTTTCAAACAAAAAAAAAAAAAAAAGGGCTCTTTATGTAATGCAAAAAATATTACCAAGGCGCCCTTGAATAGCCAGCATTTGATCACTCACATTATTGAATACCAAAAGTCAAAAGGGGTACCTTTACAATTACATCACCGAGCAGGCATATCACGTTCTACTGCTGTACACTTTATAACGTGGAAGCCTGAACGTGTCAAAAGTGCTAGTAAGCAACACGGCGTCTTCACTTTGATTTAAGCATCCCATTCCCATCAATGTTCGATTTTTGGTTTACAATAATGTCACTCTTACCGCCTCTGAGTTTAAAAATCCAATGTAGAGATTATTTGGTCAGCTAATTGAAACTGGTTTTAAAATAGCTCAAACGCGGTGGTTGCGTCAGTTTTATATACGTTAATTCAGATAGCCGTTAGTACGCAGCACTCATTTAGATTGACTTCTCAACATCCTAATCTCGATATCCATAAAACGACTACAAATTCTCTACTTTTGTACCCGTTGGATGGTCAGTTGTCCCTGATATTTTCTTTACAGGTTGAGCTTGGGATATTATCTTCAAAGTCTTAGGTTTAAGTTTTGGATAATATTCTTATAAAAGTTTGTGACAATATCGATTTATCCACGCATTCATATCGAGGTTCAAAAACCCCGAAATAGATGACGTGGGATTTCCCCGATATTCAAAAAAACTAATATTTACTCAACCTTAGTGCATGACTGAACGGTACCCGCTTATCGAAGCAATCATACTTGATCTGCTATACCTTAGAATATAAAGCATTTTCTAATGTCTCATGTTCCACGAAGACAAACACATATTACTCATGATATTATACGAAAGAGATGAAGGTTTAGCAAACATAGTAGAATATTAGGCTTACAGTATAAAGTATTTTCTACTGTGTCAGATTCCACGAAGGACAAGCACATATCATACTCATGATCTATATGAAAGAGATGAAAGGTTACAAGCATAGTGAAGATGTTTTAGTGAACATCTCATTTTATGATAACTTAAGGCTTTAAATCGAACTCCAGATGCTTTAAAGACCACATATGCCTCCTAAAATAGGATGAGCGGGTTACATGATCATTACATAATGCACTTGACAGGTACATTGCAAATTGGAATGTTGATGCACTTTAACAAAGCTGGAGACACTTACTTTTCACTAAAAGCTGATTGCACCTTACATGCGGATGCACTAAGCTGACAGCTTGCTGCTGACTAAGAAGACACTGAGCATTGTGAGATGCTTCATTTTTTGATGTGCAACTAGAATTACAGAGTAACCTAGACACTTTGGAATGAAGCTCCACTTTAACAAAAGCAAAACAAGACACTACTTTCACAAAAGCAAAAGCATAAAATAAAAACAAACACTTTTATTATACAAGACACACTGAATAACTTAAATAAAGTTAGACACGACTTTTGAGAAAGTTGTCTTCACCTGTTGTGGCTTGAAGTAGGTTGTAGCTGTCATATCTTTGAGTAATCAGAATCAACTGAGTAACCACAAAACTTTTGTATCCAAGCTTCATTTTCTAAAGGGATTGGTTGAGAAGGCTTTGGATATATATATCCATTTCTATCTCAAAAATTGTTGGGTTTTCTAGGTCAAACCAAGATCTATTAAGCATATAAACGTGTGAATACATCAAAGTAAAGTTGTGTGGAATACTCACTTTGATCGGCTTTTGCGATGCGAAGACAACATAACTTTCTGCTCCAAGCTTTCCCCTTGAGACTCTCGGCCAAGCTCCTTGGTTGTCCTCCTTGTGTTGTTCTTCAAGCTCCAAGCTTTGAGAATGATTCCATACTTATGAATGGGTTTCCCTATCACCTTTGTGAGACTCCTTGTATATGCTAGCATCATTGAAAAATTGCAACAATTTTTCTATTTCTCCTTGTGTAACTCTCGGCCATGAGAGAAAAATGGAGAATGAGAGAAAAAAGGCACAATGCTATGAGGAGGGAGAGAGGGAGAGAAGATGTGTTGTGTGTTTTTATTTCAAAAATCAAATACAATAATTCAATTTCCAAAATTGGTTCAAGGCATTAAAGTCTTTCAACAACTCCCATCAATCCCAAAAGTGACATGCATCACATCACTCAAAGTTGATGTGACTTCCATCACAAGAATGACTAATGATGTGACGCGTGATGTGACTTGTGGGCCCCACTTGATTCAAAATGCGAGTGGTCCCGCAAACACTCCCGGGCTCGGATTCGCTAATTCCAAATTAACGAATTTTCCGTTGCGACATAATTAAATCAAATTTAATTAAATAATTATGCCTAGCAAAATTACTATTCACGTCGCTAGCGAATTAATTCTAAATTAACTCGTTAGCCCGAATTAAAATCCAATTTTAATTCCGTGTCCAAATCTAATTTCGATTAATATATCGAATATATTAATTTATCGATTAATTCCAAATTAATCGCTCTCTCTCTTTAATTGATATTTTATCCCAGATAAAATATCTCCGTAATTAATCCTAGATTAATTTTCTAATTATGTGCGAGTCATACGTCATCGGTGAATCTTCGGGAAGCGACCCATGATATCCTTGGATATGTTGGTAGTAAATCCGGTCGTCGGACTATCCGAACACGTACGTACCTAGTACTACGTTTTTACCGATTTACAAGACATGGTTGGCTTCTAGCAAATCATTGTGCCTACCCAATTTTCTAGAAATATTCTTAAAGGAATATGTAATCTGTATCAGGCGTAGTATACGTAGTATTGCGTATTGCGATCCAGTATCGGATGTCGCGTGCTAGACCTGGGGCTGGAATTGTGTCTGCCCTGTACGAAGCACATATCGGATCTCTGGTAACTAGTCTCTATCATCGGATAAACATGACCTAGTAATATTATCCCGATAGCTGCAGCATATAAGAGCACATATTCCGTATCCTACGTGACCATCATCTCCATATGACTGAAGTGATACTTCCATCTTGACATCACACCCAATACACTACGATTCTCAATATACCCAGAAGAGGCGTACACAGAACCTGTTAAAGCCCTGGACGACCAAAACCAAAGTATATTGATTGTCTTAAGTATTAGCGATGCAAGTCTCAGGTTAAGACCAAATACACCTACCATGATTCAGACTTCCATAGATACATAGTCATACTACTAATGGAATTCCGAGAGGTCTATTTAGAGCGAAGCTGTTTCCGTACCATCGGTAAACACAACCTCCTATTACACTTGCATGAGTATCTAATACCCAAATATATGAGAACTATGTCGTTATGCTCCCACAACGCGCACAAGTGCAATACTAGTCTATTCCGCATTATCGATGTCCAATCTCGATAATACTACGACTATGGATGTTTTAATGATTAAACCTTAGTGGATTAATACTGTCTCATATCTTATTAATATGGAACTAATCATATGAACTTTTATCATTTATGTATCTTGGTAATCCAATTACAAATGATAAAAAAGCAATTTCCTTTGTCACATAGTTAATTTGTACAACAACACCATGTTTTGTACAAATAGTGATGTTATGGGTCATAATTGTCCAACAAAAATAACATATGGGTCTTGTAAACCCTGAAACAAAGTGTCAATATGATCTAATTTTTCATCTCTGATGATAATCCCTGGACGATGAGCACTACTGTCTTCTGGAACAATAAAAATCTCATGTTTGGGACCAAGGTATGTATTTTGAATAAGTGTCGTAACTAGCTGGAAATTATTGAGTGATGTTAGGAAATTGGTGAGCTCAACAATTCAACAATTGTCTTTCTGTAAAATAGTAAGATCCATAATGTTTTTCCATTCATAAGCTTGATTTCGTGTCTAGAAACGATTTGTAACAGGATGCAGGAAATACGACCTATGCAAGATCCAAACAGTAGTGACCCTGGATGAGTTGTTGAGAGGTTTGTTCCAGAGGTCATGCTCCATAATTTTATGGATCTCATCTTTCCACCATTGGATAGGATTAAACCATTCTAGGAATGTCCAAATCAAGAAATTTTCATACATGTTATTGTGAATATCTTAAACATGTTCCAAACTGGGAAGACAAATATCCCACTCTATAAAACATTAAGACACCACATAAACCATAGTTAATGAGGAATCATGTTCATGGAAGGCTAAAGGTAAATGCCTTTGATGAAAGGGTATTCTGGGTAGTATTTTGAGAAGGAAAATGAATCTTTTCTCAGGTGTTGGATTTTTTTACTAGAAATGGAACAAATGATTTTTGGCATAGGTCTGAATTTGGTTGAGATTGGTGAAGGTGACTCTAGGAGGAAAACATACTTTTCTTCCCACTGATATGATAAGGTGGTAAAAGGCTGATACTCTAAATGGTCTGACCATAGAAATGAGAGGGATCGAGCTTATAGAAGTGATGAGTTTAACATGATGCTTCCTTAAAAGTAAATCATAAACAAGGTTATAGTCTCCTTTTATATATTGGTCGGTAAAGTCATACTTGGAGAACCATTCTTTAAGTCTTAAGAGTTATTTCTCTAGAAGGACTTGTTCTTTAAGTCAAGAATATTTGGGAAGGATTAATTGTCTATTCAGACCAATAATTGATGACCTATCAAGTGAAATTCAAATTTCTTAATTTCGTACTTAACAGCTAGAGTTTCCTTGTAGGTTGTATGGTAGTGCTTTTCTAAGTCTTTGAACTGGCCACTACCATGTCCACATAAACATTCTTTATAATCAATCTTTTCAATGAGCACAACGCCCTAATAGTCATCACTTGCATCAGTCTGTAAATTTTTTTCCTATACCTGTAATCTTTAAAGTTGGGAGGATTATGCGTGACCTGCTTCAAGTTCTTCGCAGCTATTGTCTGTGCAGGACCCCAAGATGGGGTGTTCTTTTTGAGAAGTTTGGACAACTGGTTGGTCTCTTTTGTGACATGTGGCATGAACATCTTCAGATAATTCACAATGCCAAGAAACTATTGAATTTATTTTCTAGACAAAATCTCATCAGGGAAATGTAACAATTATTGAGAAAAGTGAGGACCCGACCACTCAGATTTATAACAGCTATGTATATTTTATTGAAGTTTAAAATTTATGCATATGTGTTATAATATATTTTAATTATTGGCTCAGCTAAAGATGTTGACATATATTGTGCCTTTTTAATCATCTCATCTAATAGTTAATGAATTTATATCATTAAATACTATTTTATTTTTAATTAGGATAAATTTGAGATTTAATGAAGATCCAACACATGTTTCCTAAAGAAAGGCTCCATACGGATCTTTCTTAAAAAAGTCACCATATTATAAGGAACCTGAGTAGTCTATCCAAGACAGTAAGACTCCCTCCTAATATGCAATACAAGAAATATGATATTTAACGTCCAAAGATTTAGCGTCGCCAAAATGAAGTGACTCTAAAAGTAACAACATATTACGTCGAAATTAAAGGTGACACACTCACAAAGTGGTTATTTATTTCCAAGTATAAGAGTGTCAGAGTAATAAAATAACTCGGTAAGTGTAATATCCCCGTCCAGGAGATGCTACCGGTAAAGAATATGCCATCTATCCCCTCGAGCCTCTAACTTTCTGACTATGAACATACTACTAACATTATTTCAAACATAAACTCATGCATATGGACCATTACCCAACTCAATATCATGAAATGTAATTTAATACTCATAACTTGTATACTCAATAATATCACACTTTACAATTCTATATATGGACATTTTAACACATTTCAAAGACTTTTACATTATTAATGACTGACATGCGACTTCAATTTGACTCTCACTGTGTTGAACTTCTGTACTCGACCTGGTGGACTCAAACACCTTAGTGACTGGCATCAGTATCCATCTTCTCGAGCTCGTCCTCCGGTATTCCTGTAAAATAGTGAAACTGTGAGTGAGGGGTTAGATCGTTCGAACGACCTAGTGAGTGAACGGTTTAAAATGAAAACTGAAATACTTTATGAAAACCCATTGTTTTAAAACTGAAATCTTTTCAAGAAAGCTGTCTTTTCTGAAAATTCTTTCTTTTCTGAAAATAAATCTCTTTCTGGAAAAACCTTCCTGAAAATCATTCTTTCTGTCTGTAAAACTCTAACTTTTCTGAAAAACTGAGTTTTTTTTAAATCTCTTTCATAAAACTTTTCATTTCTGAAAATCATATTCTTTGAAAATCTTATTTCTGAAAACTCTGTCTCTGAAAAACCTGATGTATGAGGGTGTTACGTGTCTCTGTCCCCCCATACATCTAAACTGAAAAACCATATCTCTGAAAAACCTGATGTATGAGGGCGTTATGTCTCGCTGTCCCCCCAAACGCCTAAACTAATGGTCTTGGGGCGTTACGTCTTGCCGTCACCCAAGCCACTGAACAAGAGCCAGGTGTGCGGATCAATGCTATCATCTCGACTCTGAATCTAGGGTATAGGGGCGTTACGTCCGCCGTCCCCCTAGCCCTGAAATCTAGGATCTAGGGGCATCTGTCATTCCCAGTCCTGAACTACATTTGCACACGTTATATGTTTCCGTCAATTCCATATAAGTGTCAAGTTACATATGAGATGGATTTTTCCCATATGCCTCCGAAAATCATCAAAATCATGATTTTCAAATCATAAATTTCTAAAACATTTCTTATTCAAAAAATGAATGAAATAAACTTGGCTAATGTCCTATGTGCTGAAAAGTAAGTCTTAAATCCAAAGCAAATAAGTAGAAATCAATTTGAGAAATGGGGTCAACTCACAGATTTTAGGATCTGGCTGGTACTACTTCGCTTCGTCGAAGAATATTGCGGTTCATGCGTTGATCTATAATCGAGAAACTCAATTAGTATACAAGTCATGAGTTATACTTGTAACATGACATAATACGTGAATATAAGATGATACGAAATCCTTAGGGTGGTCTCTAACATCCTAAGTTGAAAATGAAATGATCTGTCTGTTACGCATCGCGACGTCGGGTCGGGAGCGTCGTGACGTCCATACTAGCAGACTTAGACAAAGAGAATTTCATGTTCCACATCGCGACGTTGTGTGTTGGGCGTCGCGACACTCACATAATCAATCCTGAGGCTTCTACACGACTGACCTGAGTCTCCACACGACTGACCCGATTCTCCAAACGATCGAGTCAAGTCTCCACATGATCGATTTGAGTCTCTAGATGGCCGATATGAGTATCCACATGACCGAGCAGAGACTTCCTTATCACCACCCGAGTCTTCCACATGACCGACCCGAGAGTTCAATAAAACTTCAGAATCATTATAATATATGAAATCAATACGACCGACTCGAGACAGAGGGCATTTTCATACAATGACAGAAACTCTTCAATGACATACCGCAAAGTAAACCCAACACCCTCATCTTCATACAAGTTAGATCAACTACCCACATTGAAATCATCATAATTTTATCCTTCTATCATCATCACAACATCAAATTCCAATAACCTCAACTAAGCTCATTCTTTATTGTTTCCTACTTTGGGGATTTTTCAAAGCATTAATTTTTTAACACAAAAATCATTTAAACAACATCAATCACAACCCAACAACATCCATTAAACTTCAAATTACAAAATGATCAACACTTTAAAATATGGATCAAGTCTCTTCTTACCTTAAATCAAAATTCTTCTTCACAAGTAGAGTCCACAAGCCTTGCCTCCTCATTTCTAAGCTTCGTTTTTGTTGGATTCTCTCTATTCTTCTTCCAATTTCTTGTAAACTTACAAATCTCACTCTCTACTTTCTCCCATCTTTTTTATTCCTTCTTCTCTTCCTCACATTTTCTCTTTTTTTTTTCTATTCTTAGAGATGAATGAATAGTGGCCGTATTTATACTAGAGGTTGAGTAAATAATAATTTAATGGTAAAAAAAATCAGAACTTTGGAGAATTCTCTAGATCAGTCCTCGGGTACTATTCATCTGAATTTTTGAGCTGTGTTTTTTACCCTGTTCGGTTCCAAATTGAGGAAATCGTTCAACATGAAAGTTGTAGGTCTCTGTCTTAGTTTTCCAAAGATATAAAATTCATAAACGTCGGAGATCTTATGAAAAATTTACAGCCCAAATACTAAGGTTTGTTTGAAGTACTACAAAAGATGAATTCGTTTTGGAACTATAAAGGATTTACTAAATGTCTGCCAGATAATTTCAAAAGCACGCACACGCTTGAACATGCTTTATATCATGTATCACGCCATCTATAACATAGTAGCCACCGGATGACCGGGGTGTTATAAATTCTCCCCCGATTAAATAGGATTCATCCTCGAATCCATTCTGATGTTGAATTTCTTACGTCTGTCTTGGTTTGAAGACATCTGGTCTCTGCTACCGTTATCCTCCTTACTTCCTTCCTACTCTTCTGCTCGAGAATTCAGTATTATGACTTCTGGAAATCTCTTATTCTGATATACTCTATTTGATTCTTATAGATGAATACTTAGTCCTTGGAAGTTCCTTCAACAATCATTTTCTAGTGTGGAAACTAAGTCCGTACAATATATATATATATATATATATATATATATATATATATATATATATATATATATATATTGTCTATACAGAGATCTATTCCTTCACAGAACTATCATCCATAAAATTTATCTATCTCTTATTCTACACTTCATGACATCCTGACATATTGCTATAAAGTACTCAATCTCTTATGGTCCGAACTTAAGTTTTTCTCGAACTGGTGGCCAAGTGAATCACCATTTTTCTATTTGATACTCTATGACTGTATTTTACTTTATCTGCTTCTTTTCTTTAAAGATTTAATACTTGTTAAGATTTCCTAGATGGTCACTCATCTCATTATTGCTTCTACCCAAGCACACATAACTTGTAAGGTCCTGACCGATCTGATACACCTGTGCTAATATGGTCATACCCGCAACTACTCCAATTGAATCATTAGTCCTCAATAATCGCACTTGATCTATATGGGGAATTTATCATTTGTGCCTAAGTCATACTGGTATCTTGTAACTTCAATGAGTATATATCTAAATCCTTCTTAACTAGTGCTCTCACATATCTAAAGATAATATCTTCTATAGCTAGGTTTCTTCTCGTTCTGCCTTAACCCTGAGATAAATATATACAAGAGTATCCCATGTCGCTATTATAAATGATCGTACTTGATACTTTCTTAGCTCCACATGCTTGATCTGATCCTAACATTCTTCCTCTTAATTTATCTCTTTAACTCCCTGTAGGCACTGCATTTTTACACATAAGTCCCGATGATGAGCCTCATTTGGAGGCACTACCTTTTGAGTCACGAAAGCCGCGGGAAACGGATATCGGAAGGGGAAATTCAGAATAAACAAGCTCACTGTCTTCGTTAGTGCTGCGTTCGCTACTTCGTTCGAACGGGAAACAGATTGCGGGGTTCGTGTCGCGTTCGAGGAAGCGTTCGAACGGTGTCGGTAATTCTGGTTTTGCTGCTAGCCTCACACCCAGCCCATTTAGCTCCCCAAAGCCCATAAAACACATCCCAAATTAAATAAATAAATATTAATTTAAACATTAAACATTAAATGAAATATTTAAACCATTTACTAATTAAATAAGATATTTACCTAACTTAAACTAAAATCATGCCTAATTCAAAATCAATTCTAACCAATTAAAGCCAATCATATATTTGACTTCCTAATCTAATAAGATAATTACCAATATAAAATATTTGTATTCCTAAACAAACACAAATTAAATATTACAACTTCCTAAAATAAAATATTTTGTCCCCCCCTCAATCCTTTGATTTCCTTGTTTAAAACTAAATCATATCCTAATTAAATGCACAAAATCCCTTCCCTTGTCAACCCTAACCCTTCTCTATATAAACCACCCTTCACCAAGCCTCTTCCTCTCTAGTTGACGCATATACACAGAAAAAGAAGCCTTCCCATTGACGCCCATTGTAAGCAAGAAACAACAAGAATTTCTCTCATTCTCCTCCCTCCATAGCCGAAAATAACAAGCCTTCCTAAAGCCACTGAAACCACCCCCTGCACCCCTCTAAAACACGCCCAAGTAGTCCCTAAATCACCTTAAAAAAGCAGCCCAAATCAACTTAGAGCAGCAGCAAAAATCCTCCCAAAACAGTCCCCAAAATTCCAAAAACAGTAACATAAAAACTGCATAGATAATCTTAAAAATAATCACATATAATTGCACTAAGAACCCACACAACTTGGAATAGTTTATTGAAAACATTAAAACAGGTGGCCCGTGCAGTGAGCAGCAAGAGAAGCCGAATAGGAGCAGAACGGAGTTCGAACCGCAAGCAAAACAGCAAAGCAGTGAGCTAGGACGCTGAACCAGTGAACCAGAAAAGTTGCGGAGCTGTACCCCTTCCGATCTTCGTGGAACGCGAGTCCGAGAGACGGCTTAAAAGGTTAGACCTGAGGGTATCTTTCACACTCGTTTTCTTTTTTTCGCATTATTTATTAAGTATTACTTGTATGATTGTCATGTTGGAATGCATATTGTGGTCTTTGAGTAGATAAACATGCATGAATTATGAGATGTAATATGTTGTGGGTATTGGATGAATGAGAGATGTGTCAACTCTCGCGGTATATCGGATGGAAACCCGAACATAAATTTCATAGCCGATTCCGAATGGACGGTAATATGATCTGTACTCGGGCCACAACTCCACGTACCGCTTGGGTAAACGGCATCATCTTTCTTTTTTGTTGTGTTGCTTTTGTTTATTTAGTTTTCTTTACTTGAATTCAATATGTTGTTTAGTTATGCATGATTCAACCAAGCGCATGGGCTTAGTGAGTTAGTCCAAGGGTCCTCCATTTGGGAGACAAAGAGCCGAAAAGGCCACCTTTGTGACACTACTTCGCTGCACCGGTTGATGTGTGTTCGGTTGGATGCAAGATACGTTCAATCGGGCATACTTAGTTTGATGTTATTGAGTTTATCTTTTATGTATGGTTCAATCAAGCGCATGGGCTTAGTAAGTGGAATGAAAGATCCCTTATGGGGAGGGGTTAAAACCCGTTACCACGATGCTTTGCCGCGCCGGTTGATGTGTGTTCAGATTGGATGTAAGATGTGTTCAATCGGGCATACTTGGTTGATATGATTGGTTCTATTCTTGTATGTGTGATGTGATGCGCATGGGCTTAGTATGTTGGTCTAAAGGTCCTCTCTTTGAGAGATCAAGAGCCCCAAAGGTCACATTTACTGCAGTACTTACACCGCGCCCTTTTTATTTTGTGTTTATGTATTGCGTCCCATTTCATGCATCAGGTCTGTTCCCGTTCGAACGCGTTTACGAACGCAACTCGAACGCGCATGTGTTTTTGCCTTATCATGTTCAGTCTCATTCCGTTCGAACGCGTTAACAAACGCCATACGAACGTGAGCATTCTGTTTCATTTCCATTCGAACGCGTTTACGAACGCTACACGAACGCGAACACACTGAACTGAGTCATCTTCATTAGATTTCATGCATAGTTTTCCTAGTAGCTATCTCCACATGTATAAATACAAATATGTTAATGTATTACCATTCATATGCTTGTGTCATGATAACATTTGAGTATTATTCTTACGGTATATCGGATGGAAACCCATACGTAAATTCCGTAGCCGATTCTGAATGGACGGTAGTGTGGTCTGTACTTGGGCTACAATTCCACGTACCGCTTGGAAAAGTGCCCATATGTGTGCTTGTATGGTTAATATGTGTGCTTGTATGGTTAATATGTGTGCTTGTGTTTTCCTGAATGTAATATGCAAATGAAGTTATATGTTCGTTCCTATTTTGATATATGTTAAGCATGCAATTTTAAACGTGAGATATATGTGAAATGCGTACATAAGTTTATCTTGAATATGAGAATTTAGAGGCATGATACTCTTGGAAATAAGTGTTACTTAAGCTTGATTAAATTATTACATAAATCCTTTCATTACAAGTGACATAAGTAAGAGACCACTCCGAACCCAACGGTTTGAGGTCTTCCCTTGCGAGGGGTGAGTGCGGCCTTAAATCTTTGTCCCGGTTCACACCAGGTGGCGACTCCATGTTATTCAGTACTTCCCAAACTAGGCCGCGAGCCTAGAAACAGCGTCGCCCAGGTTCTGTTGTCCACACTCCCTCTTTCTCTTTGCTAAGTTTCAACTACTATCAGTTCCGACCTTCAAGTTCTTGTATCTCTATCTACCTCTGGGGTTTAGGACCTCGTAGTTCATGATCAAGCTTTTTATATGCTCCAAGTTTACTATAACAGTTTTCTGATATCTCTTAAATCCAAGATATTAATCCTTACTGTTAACTTCGACACTAGCTACTCAGTTCTGGTTATTGTTCATACTCTTTTCGTACCTTCAAATTCGTTGCTAGTATAAATCTGGTTAACTATCTTTCACACTGACCTGTTTTCCTTGTCTGGTTATCCCACTTTCATTGATTCCTACAGTCTTATTCCAATATTGAAAAACTTAACTTTTACGCATTTTTGTCATTACCTATCTAGTATTCTTTCCTATCTTCATCTTACCTCGATAGTTCCACCTTCAAACCTTTTACTTAAAGTCCTTTTTGTATTCTTTTATGTTCTAATCTATACTTGGAACTTCTGTGATCTATGTCTCTGTCTTCCTATCCAATGGGTATTCTCTTTTAAGGGTTCTTTCTCATACCTCATGGAATACTGTAATATGTCATAAAATTACTTATTTCTGGGAATATCATTGGGACGAATAACGTGGGTTTATCATTACAGTTGTTGTCTAACGAGGGTTGGGAGGGTGGGGTTGATCCTGAAGTATTTTTCGGTTGTGGTGGCCTCGCTAGCTACTCGTGCTGTAGTTGCAAATGCTGCTCATTATAATCCTAGGACTTCTTTATTTACATGTCTTCAACTTCACTCCTGATTTATTTCCGACTATCGACCATACTATCATTTACTGAGAATCTTCTCAAAGTTCATGCTTTCCCAAAAGCCTATCATACTTTCTTTGAATCTCTTCCTTATCTTAGTTTCATGAATCTCTTAAGTCCTTACTTCCCTGGAAGCTCTGCATCAACTTTGATCGGTTAGGGTTATCTCTACTAATAATTTTGTTTCAAGTGCTATTCTCTTACTAGTTCTTTCATTCTAGTATAATGAGAATATTTATAAGTCGTATATCTTATTTCTGGGGATTGCTCTCTCCGATTTATTACTCTTTTGAGCCTTTACTTTCTTGGAGGCCATATGTTTCACAAGGAATTTGGTTATCATCTTCAATTTTAGCTTGGCTTACTATGAATTCAAACTACTCATTACTTATAGAATATTACTATCTTATTATCCTTATCTAGGTTCTATTGAGCTTCTTGGTTCAGCTATCTTGCTGTTTCGTGATCTGTCCATCATGTCAAGTGTTAGACAATTAGGACCCATAGCGTCACTATTTGTACAGATCATGGTGTTGTTGTACAAATTAACTATGTGACAAAGGAGATTGCACCCTTATCATTTGTGATTAGATCACTTAGATGTATAAATGATGAGAGGTCCATATGATTTTGTTCCTGGACGGAGAATGATTTGAGACAGTATCAGTCCACGTAGGATAAATCAATAAATATCCCTAGTCAGAGTATTATCGAGATTGGACATCGATAAATATGTAAAAGACTAGTATACACTACACTTGTGCGCGTTTGTGAGGGCACAACGACATAGTTCTCATATATTTGGGTATAGGATACTCATGCAAGTGTAATAGAGGTTGTGTTTTACCGATGGTACGGGAAACAGCTTCACTCTGGATAGACCCCATCGGAATTCCATTGGTAGTATGATTATGTGTCTATGAAAGTCCGATATCAGGGTAGGTGTATTTGGTCTTAACCTAAGACTTGCACCGCTAATACTTACGACAAATTAGATACTTTAGTTGAGGTCGTCCAGGGCTTTTACAGGTTTCTGTGTACGCCAATGCTGGGTATATTGAGAATCATAGTGTGTTGGGTATGATGTTAAGACAGAAGTATCACTCTAGTCAAATGGAGATGATGGTCACATAGGATACGGAACTCGTTCTCTTAATGCTGAGCTATCAGGATATTATAACTAGGTCATGTATATCCGATTATAGAGACTAGTTGCCAGACATCTGATATGTGCTTCGTACGGGGCATACACAATTCCAGCCCCAGGCCTAGCACGTGAACATCCGATGCTGGATCGACATACACAATACTACGGTATACTACACTTGATATAGATCGCTTATTCCTGTAAGCATATTTCTGGAGAATTGGGTAGGCATGGCGCTTTGCTAGAAGCCAACCTTGTCTTGTAAAGCGGTATAAACGTAGTACGAGGTACTTACGTGTTCGGATAGTCCGACGACCGTATTTACAGCCAATATATCCAGGGATCTCATGGGTCGCTTCCCGAATATTCACCGATGATGTATGACTCGCACTTTATTAATCTGGGATTAATTAGATGAGAGAGAAAATTAATCTGGGATTAATTACAGAGATATTTTATCTGGGATAAATATTAATTAAAGAGAGAGAACGATTAATTTGGAATTAATCGATTAAATAATATATTGGATATATTATCCGAAATTGGATTTCGACGCGGAATTAAAATTAGATTTTAATTCGGGCAATGAATTAATTTAGAATTAATTCGTTAGCGACGTGAATAGTGTTTTCGCTAGGCGTAATCGTTTAATTGCCTCGCAACGGAAAATTCGTTAATTTGGAATTAGCGAACCCGAGCCCGGATTATTTACGAGCGCATTCACATTTCGAATTCGAGTGCGGCACGCAAGTCAAATCAAGCGTCAAATCATTAGTCACATCAAGCGTCAAATCACATGTCACTTTGAGTGATGTGACAATTGATTGATTGATTGATGTGATGATGTGAGTTGATGCAAGCATTTTATGCTTGACTTTTTGTGAAATTAAAAGTGGTAAATGGTTAATTATTTTGGAAATATAAAACCTAATACACTTTATTATTTTCTCTCTCTCTCTCTCTCTCTCTTCACGTTTTTGGGTGCCAAAAATGGAGCCAAAATGCTCTTCTCTCTCACGGTCTCAAGTCCTTTTCTTCCTTCTATTTTTCTGCAAAACCGTGAGTGATGGAGAAGGTTGAGACATGATTTTGTTGCAAGATCAAGGTGCTAGCACACTCTAGGAGGCATACAAGGTGATAGGGAAATGATTTCGTGAGCTTGGAATCACAAAGCTTGGAGCTTCAATGGAGTCTTCAATGGCCGAATCTTGGAGGAGCCACACCACCCACCACCGTGCAGTCCACTGCCAAAGGGAGCTGCTACCGTGAGCTTTTGAGGGAGCTTGAAGGCTTGTGTTCTTCGCGTCGCAAGATCCGTTCATTGTGAGTATGTTTCCGCCATTCTCCTTTGTGTATTCATGCGTTTTTATGCTTGATTTGATGATTCTTGGGACCTAATTAGAAACCAACAATGGTATCTTGAGCTTACATCAAGCATGAAACTTTTAGGGTTTAAAATTGGTCAAAATCGATTTGAGCATCAATTGGTTAAATTGCTTGATTTAGTATGCTTGAATGAGGTTGAATTGAAGTTGTGCATGATCAATTTCAAGAAAATTGGATTGGATCAATTTTCCCCAAAACCTTTGGCTTGGCCGAAAATTGTAGAACCCTAATTGTCTTGGTAATTTTGTTTTTTTGATCATTGGATGACTTAAAACAATTGAGTAAAGTTGATTTGAGGTTTAATTGGATTGAATTTTGAATTGGACAAATTTTCCCCAAATTAAGGCTTGGCCGAATCTAGTGATTTTTGAAATTCATGGTGATTTTTTTGATTTGATTCATTGGATGAGTTGAATTGATTTGTGAAATGATGATTGTGGATTCAATTGGATTGAAACCGAATCGGAAAGAAAAACCCTAATTGCCGAGAATAATGAAGATGTATTGGGTTTGATTTTGATTGAATGGTGTTGGACACTATTTGATGTTAAAGTGCATGATTAATTAGGCTAATTGATGTTTTAGAAATATTAATTGGGTAATTAATTGTGTATTACACTTAGGTTAATTAATTATGGAATTTGGAATTTTATAAGTTAATTAATTGGGCTTGAAATTGGATTGGGCCTTATAGGTTGTAATTGGGCTTTTGGGCTTGGTTGTACCAAGTTAGGTTTAGGCCAATTTGGTTGGATCCAATTGGGCCCAAAACCGCATCCATAAAGTCAAATTATGAATTAATGGACCTTAATTATTTAATTGGGCCTAATGGCCAAAATTGATTTATGGGCTTATGGGTAACTCCCCCGGATTGGATTTTGGTTATTCGGTTTGACCCGAGTTGACCAAAAGTCCACGCCTCAAGAAATTAATTAAAAGCCCATTGGACTTTAATTAAATAAACATTGGATGTTAATCGGGCTTTGAGACCCGTAACGATTGAATTTGGAATTTAAGTCGAAAAGGTTCGTTAATAAAGTGTAATATTTAATTTGGAATTAAATAGTGAATTAGTATTAAATACAAATTGAATTGGATTTAATTTTGTAGTTTAATTTAATTCAAGAATTCATACTTTGAGTACTTATTCGTAAAACGAGTTTGACTCGAGCAAAATCAATCGTTGTTTGAACATTGGAAGATCACTAATTATCAGATTAATTAATTTGATTAGATTGATTGATAACATGCTTGTGTGAATACATGGTTGCGATTCATGAATAATGTATATCGGATGGATATTATGGGTGGGGGGCAATTTTAGAATTTGTAATAAATTTGATTTATTAATTGACCTGCGTGTCCAGCCATATCACCTCCATACTCTTTGTATTCTCTTCTCACCTATTCCCTCAATGCAAATGAGGTTTCTTTAGAAGTGTAGTGTAACGGGTAGAAGAATAGTTGTGTTATCGGGAGAGAGAAAGAGAGATTTGATCTAGGATCAATATGTAAAGTATCCATCCGCATATCATTATTATTTTATTCATATGCGCTTTATTATGTGTTTAGAATGCATGTTTAAGGGTGTATGATGATGAGACCTTAACAAAGATAATAAATTGGTTGCCAATTTGCACGCGAAAATCCCTCGCTCAATATTAAGCGTTTTCCTTCCATTGAGTGATTCTCACTCAAGATCCGAGACGGCATTGGTTTGTGTGGCCAAAGTCAAGGCCTTTGTCTGTCGAAGATGTGTTTGAATCACGAAGGCTTTGTTCCATATCAGTGTCTTGTCCAAGTTGTGGTTTGTTGGCCAAAGTCAAGACCACTTCTTGTCCATCGAATTGATTACGAAGCTTTCCATGGTCAATGGGTCGCGCTTGACTGGGATCACTAAGTTTGTTGTGCCAAAGCCAAGGCTTAGTTGATTCAGAGGAAAAAAGGTTAGGTAATGCATTGGATGTATTGGCATATATAAGATGTATGTTTCGGACTTGGATGTCCCCCTACCGGATCTAGGAATTGGATTGGATCCAATTGATCTTAGAGATCTACCTAGTTAATTATCATACAATTTGTTGGCCAAAGTCAAGATTGTGTGATATTTAGCGGGATCCTAGCCCACTAGGAATGCGGTTTCCCGAGTACTCGACAGAGGGTTAGAGGCTCGCCGAAAAATAGTGGGAGGCAAGAATTGAATTTGCAATATTCGTTTAATTACTTGCCATAACGCGCTCATTCAAATTATTTCGCGTCGTTAGATAAATGTTAGTTAGTTGGACTAATATTTTAATTGTTGTTTTAATTAACAGTTGGACTGTATTATAGTTGATTATATAATTGGATTATATTAATCAATATATTTGAATTAATTAATTTCAATTTACAGTTGATTTTATAATTGGATTATAGTAATCAATGTAATTGAGGTTAATTGATTTAAATTATATTTGATTGTATAGTTGGACTATAATAATCAATATAATACATAGTACCACAAATCGTTGATTAAATAGTTGGACTATTAGAATCAAGATAAAATTGAAAGATTGACATTTAAAACATAATCCTGGGGAAAATGTGTTTAATTGTTTAATTTTCAAATTGGGAATTAAGTTTTAGGATGGTCCTGTAAAATAATAAGTTATTTATTTGATAAAATAACATATTAGGCCTTAGCCTAGAGTTAAACAAATAAGTGGACATGATATTTGGAATATTCATGTAATGATAACTTTAGTGCTTAATCCATTATACTTGTCAAGTAGACTCCTTAATTTCTGAATCAGAACTAAGGATTAGATCCTTAAAGTATGATAATGAAATTGAAGGATTTTCAAGGATCTATTTTAGATCTTTGAAATACTAAATTAATAAATAATTCTTGGAGAATTAAAGACTATTCTCAAGGAGACAAAGTCAAACTTTGCAATTAGGCAAGTACCGCAAGGCACACCTTACTTCGATATTCTAGAAACCTGAGGCTTGGACAAAGGCTACTGGAATGTTGAAAAGGGCAAAAGCAAAATCATTATAATCTTCTAGGAAGATAAAAAGGACATATCCCAATAAGGAATTGAAGACGAGCAAGGCTCTGACTTCAAAAATATTTGTCAACATTATGCTCACTACTAGTATTGAAATTGGATTTTAAATACTTACTGTTATACATAATATATATAAATATATATTGATGTTCAGAATCTGTTTTGAACAGGATACTGACATCAATTGAGATTTATCTATGAATTGGAAACGGGATGAAAGTCGATGTTTTAACCGTAGATACCTAAATTTAGGAACTTCCTTCGGGTGGTGTACCTATGTTAGGAAACTGTTATAATGTAGCTAGTTTGACTAGATACATTATCTCTATATCAGTGTTCAACCCGCTGCGGGTGAACCTTTATATTTTAAAACACTAAAGTGTTTTATTGTATAAAGATGATATTGAGATAAACACATTAGATGTGAATAACATCATTTATATTTTGAATATAATATATCTCAAATATATAACATGACAAATAAATCACTCAAACTGATTTGATCAATTAAGAAACTTAATGTGGCATAGTTGTCAGGGACACTATTAAACAAGAATCGTATATCCACACTTTTGAAGAGTGGGTACTAGGACTAATTTGATTCTATTCAATTAAAGTCTATGAATCTAGTTTATTGGGCAAAGTGCCTAAAAACACTATTTACTTGTAAAAGTGCCAGTGCCACCGATCTGTTAGCCCTAGTTCATAATGAAGCAAGTGGGCCCATGTCTAGCTAGCCTAGATGTGGATATGAATATTTCGTGACCTTTACGGATGTGGCATCACGTATGGTTATGTGTTTCTTTGAAGAACACAAATCGAAACTTTTAGAGTTTCGACACGAAATAGACAAACAGATCGGCTAAAGTATTAAAACCGTCACGGTAAGACCGTAATGGAAAATACTTAAGCAATAAGTTTCTCGTATACTTGAAAGAGTATAGTATTCTTTCAATGAGGACTCCTCCCGGAACACGTCAGTTTGACGGTGTGTCCAAACAGGATTAACCGAATTTTGTTAGACATGATAAGGTTAATCACGAGTCGTTCTGAGCTACCATTTCCTTCAACGGATAAGCTTAAAAACCAGTGCAAGAACTTATTTAGAATAAGGTTCCATAAAATCTGTTTGACAGATAACATATTAGATATGAACGGGAAAGAAACCAGGTTTCTCATTCCTGTTAGATTTGGGTATGCTAGGCATATGTTTGGATGATACCAAACTAAAACCCAAATTGGATAAGTGCCAAGTAGGTTATCCTAGGGAAACCATAAGTATTGTACTTATACACCTCACAAGAGAACAATTAGATTGTTGCTCACCATGCGGTTTTCCTGAGAGGAATACCGATATGCAGTGGTAAGTGGGAGGATAGTAAAACTCGATGAAAATCAGAGTAATACTATTCCCGGCACCGAGTCCTAATGGAACACAAATAGTTCATCAAGGATGAAACTATTCCAATAATCTTTGAATACACAAGAACGGCGTAGGTCGGAGAGAATCAGAAAAAACCTGGGGTATGGGTTTCTGATCTCACCTCATAAAGATGTCTATCTTATTGAGGAACACGACTGACTACGTATGAGGAAGTGATACAAGGTATCGACTCCCTATTATGGCAAAGTGCCATAAATCTGAAGTGGATTCCATATATACCAACTATGTTTAGACACTAGTTGATGTACCGCAAGGAATTGTGCCTATAGGTACTATATAAGTCTTCAAGGAAGACATACATGGAAGGCAACATACCAACATACTAAGCTAGGCTTGTAGCGAAAAGGTAGAGTTATCAACATTGTGTTGATCATGACGAAACCTTTTAACTGTTGCCACAGTAAATCCATTTGGATAATGCTTGCTTAAGCTGCACGTTTCATTGTGAAATATGGCAGCTGAACGGGAAAAACTGCTTTCCTTAACGGAAACCTTTCGGAGGATGTTTACACATCCTGATGGTTTTGTCGAACCATAACAAGCAAACTAGGTTTGCAGGTTATTCGATCCATAGATGGATTGAAGCAAGCATTAGGTTCTTGGAATTGTCGTTTTGATGTAATAAAAATAGTGTATGATTTGATTCAAAACGAAAATAATTCTTGTGTATATAAGGAGGTTAGTGGGACCGCACTGACTGTGAATGTCCTGAGTAATGATGATATGTCATTTATTGGAAATGATATTCCCGTAATATATCAGTGAAAGCTTGGCTTTCATGAAAAACGACTATAAGTCGCAAACGGTACTATACAGTTAGTATAACGGTACAGTGAGCTGGAAATCTTCCAAGCAAGAAACTGTTACCGAATAAACAACAAATGCGGGTTATTGCTGCAGTTGAGGCAGCAATAGAAGCAATCTGGGTCAATAACAAATCTAATTAGATTAGCTACAGTTCTGTTAGCAGCTGAGCTAGGCGTCAGCACATGCTAAAGAATTAATGGTCTCATCAATGATCCAGATACATACTTCGATATTCATCTGATTCGTTCGGATCATACATCGTGGCGATGTGATGATCGAATAAATCGCATCAAGATGATATTCATAAAAATCTGCTAACGAAAGCTTTTCTCAGCAGTTTGAGCCAACCGTACATAGTTCGGGTGTCAATCACTCGAGTGACTGGCTATAGGCCAAGTGGGAGATTGTTGGACAATAATGACCCATAGCGTCACTATTTGTACAGATCTTGGTGGTGTTGTACAAATTAACTATGTGACAAATGAGATTGCACCCTTATCATTTGTGATTAGATCACCTAGATGTATAAATGATGAGAGGTCCATATGATTTGTTCCTGGACGGAGAATGATATGAGACAGTATCAGTCCATGTAGGATAAATCATTAAATATCACTAGTCAGAGTATTATCGAGATTGGACATCGATAAATACGTAAAAGACTAGTATTACACGTGTGCGCGTTTGTGAGGGCACAACGACATAGTTCTCATATATTTAGGTATAGGATACTCATGCAAGTGTAATAGGAGGTTGTGTTTTACCGATGGTACGGGAAACAGCTTCGCTCTGGATAGACCCCCTCGGAATTCCATTGGTAGTATGACTATGTGTCTATGGAAGTCCGAAATCAGGGTAGGTGTATTTGGTCTTAACCTGAGACTTTCACCGCTAATACTTACGACAATCAATATACTTTAGTTGAGGTCGTCCAGGGCTTTAACAGGTTCTGTGTACGCCAATGCTGGGTATATTGAGAAGCGTAGTGTGTTGGGTGTGATGTTAAGACAGAAGTATCACTCCAGTCATATGGAGATGATGGTCACATAGGATACGGAACTCGTTCTCTTAAATGCTCGAGCTATCGGGATATTATGACTAGGTCATGTATATCCGATTATAGAGACTAGTTGCCAGACATCTGATATATGCTTCTTACGGGGGCAGACACAATTCCAGCCAGCCCCAGGCCTAGCATGTGAACATCCGATGCTGGATCGACATACACAATACTACGGTATACTACGCTTGATATAGATTGCTTATTCTGTAAGCATATTTCTGGAGAATGGGGTAGGCATGGCGCTTTGCTAGAAGCCAACCTTGTCTTGTAAATCGGTATAAACGTAGTACGAGGTACTTACGTGTTCGGATAGTCCGACGACCGTATTTACTGCAAACATATCCGGGGATCTCATGGTCGCTTCCGAAGATTCACCGATGATGTATGACTCGCACTTTATTAATATGGGATTAATTAGATGAGAGAGAAAATTAATTGGATTAATTACGGAGATATTTTATCTGGGATAAAATATTAATTAAAGAGAGAGAACGATTAATTTGGAATTAATCGATTAAAATAATATATTTGATATATTATACGAAATTGGATTTCGACGCGGAATTAATATTAGATTTTAATTCGGGCGAACGAATTAATTTAGAATTAATTCATTAGCGACGTGAATAGTGATTTCGCTAGGCGTAATCGTTTAATTGCGTCGCAACGGAAAATTCGTTAATTTGGAATTAGCGAACTCGAGCCCAGGATTAATTGCGAGCGCATTCGCATTTCGAATTCGAGTGCGGCACGCAAGTCAAATCAAGCGTCAAATCAAGCGTCAAATCACATGTCACTTTGAGTGATGTGACAATTGATTGATTGATTGATGTGAGATGATGTGAGTTGATGCAAGCATTTAATGCTTGACTTTTTTGAAATTAAAAGTGGTAAATGGTTAATTATTTTGGAAATATAAAACCTAATACACTTTATTATTTTCTCTCTCTCTCTCTTCACGTTTTTGGGTGCCAAAAATTGAGCCAAAATGCTCTTCTCTCTCACGGTCTCAAGTCATCTTCATCCTTCTGTTTTTCTACAAAACCGCGAGTGATGGAGAAGGTTGAGACATGATTTTGTTGCAAGATCAAGGTGCTAGCACACTCTAGGATGTATGCAAGGTGATAGGGAAACGATTTCGTGAGCCTGGAATCACAAAGCTTGGAGCTTCAATGGAGTCTTCAATGGCCAAATCTTGGAGGAGCCACATCACCCACCACCGTGCAGTCCACTGCCAAAGGGAGCTGCTGCCGTGAGCTTTTGAGGGAGCTTGAAGGCTTATGTTCTTCGCGTCACAAGATCCGTTCATTGTGAGTATTTTTCCGCCATTCTCCTTTGTGTATTCATGCGTTTTTATGCTTGATTTGATGATTCTTGGGACCTAATTAGAAACCAACATCAAGTACTCTCATTTACTTGTTCAACTCCTTACTAGGCTCTTAGTTGGGGGGTGAACACATGCTCGCATGTCTGGTTAGATGTCTATACACTTACTGGGGTTGGGTCTAATGGGAAGAAGAGTTATCGTTCATTCTGTTGGGATCTGCATCGACTTCTCCCTTTTTAATGTTCCATAACTTTTATCGATTATTCTTAGGTCTCCATTTTCGTTAATGTCTTTAAGCTATGTTATCCATGTTACTATCTGTTCCGAATTTCCTTGTTACTTTTCACATCATTCCTTACTATTTTCATATATTCTCTTGGCTTTAGGTCGTGTTGCCGAGCTATTGGTGGTTCTTTCTTATTAGCTACTTTCTAGATCTCTGCTCTTTGTTTTTGCTATAGGCTACAACTATGTCTTTTAATCTTATTGTTCTTACAGGTACTCTTGTTACTCCCTAGTATTTCTTATCTCATGGGTCTGTCCTGTTAAACTCATACAAATTTCTACTGGCATTGGTATGATATATGGGTTCTTACTGTTACTGCAAACCGATAATTCTGATTTATGTCGGGTTCTTTCTTTTCTAGCCTTAGTAGCGTCATTGGCTCATTCCTAGGTGAACCATCTCTCGAGGTTTACTATCTCTATCTCACAATATAGAATTATAGGTACTGAACTTTCATACAGTCTCTATCTATGTTGGTAAAGGATAAGACAAGCATTTTACATCTGAACTTATATCGATGTTTTTGTTATGGTATATTATGCCCTGGTAGAGTCTATTACTCATGTGATATTGGTATGAGATAGACTCTATCGGGAATATTCTCATAACCAGTACCATTGAGATGTTAGAATCTGGTAGATCAAGGCCTTATCTTTATCTGGTTTCTTGGTTAAGGCAGCTAATCATTTTCCCTTACGACTTTCATTTTATTTGCTTATTAGTATGGGTTTGGGTGTCTAGAATCTTTATGTCTTTTTTGGTATCTCTAATCTATTGGAAACTTCCACGACAAATCCTGGTTTTTTGCTTCTTTTATCTTTATGGCTATTCTTTGTTTTTCGGGGAACTTGCTATCTATAGGAGGTACTCAAAAGCTATTGGATCCTCTTGGAAGACCTTTCTGAGGAGGAAATGAATCTTATTTCGAGGGAAGAATGATTATTTAGGTCTACTAAATATTTTACTCATGCTTAGGCTTGTTATATTCCCTTTTACTACTATTAGTTCTGTCACTTTCTTATCTATCCGATTATGTACCCCAATCTCTTATCGCCTATGGTTGCTTAAGCATCTATACAACATTCCTTTCTTTTTTTTTTTATAGTTTTCTCTTCCTCTTTTACTCATCTGGGTGGATATTCTTAGAAATTTACTATCTATTCTCATAGCTTGTCTTGAACTTCTGATAATAAGCCAAGATAACTACATAATGATTCTCAACTTGGACAAATAGTATGGTTACTTTCATAAGGAAGAATATTCGAATTGCCTGGGAATTTCTCATTAACTTCTATAGGACTTGAGGATGTACTCGAGGATCGGATACTGGAGAGGTAGTGCCACGTATGCTAGTACCCCGGGCATACTACGTGTACAAGACCCGAACACTCTACTCACTATAGTCACTGACTCCCTAGTGTTGGACAATTATGACCCATAGCATCATTATTTGTACATATCATGGTGTTGTTGTACAAATTAACTATGTGACAAAGAAAATTGCCCTTTTATCATTTGTAAATAGATTACCAAGATGTATAAATGATAGAAGGTCCTTATGATTAGTTCCGGATTGAGATGATATGAGACAGTATCAATCCACGAAGGTTTATTCATTAAATATCCCTAGTCGTAGTATTATCGAGATTGGACATCGATAATGCGCAATAGACTAGTATTACACTTGTGCGCGTTGTGGGAGCATAACGGCATAGTTCTCATATATTTGGGTATATGATACTCATGCAAGTGTAATAGGAGGTTATGTTTACCGATGGTACGGAAACAGCTTCGCTCTGGATAGACCCCTCAGAATTCCATTGGTAGTATGACTATGTGTCTATGAAAGTTCGAATCAATGTAGGTGTATTTGGTATTAAACTGAGACTTGCACCGCTAATACTTGCGACAATCAATATACTTTGGTTTTGGTCGTCCAGGGCTTTAACCGGGTTCTGTGTACGCCTCTTCTGGATATATTGAGAATCGTAGTGTATTGGGTGTGATGTCAAGACAGAAGTATCACTCCAGTCATAGTGGAGATGATGATCACGTAGGATACGGAACTGGTGCTCTTATGTATTGTAGTCATCGGGATAATATGATTAAGTCATGATTATCCGATTATAGAGACTAGTTACCAGAGATCCGATATATGCTTCATACGGGGCAGACACAATTCCAGCCTCAGGCCGAGCACGTGACATCCGATGCTGGATCGTAATACGCAATACTAAGTATACTACGCCTGATATAGAACACATATTCCTTTAAGAATATTTCTGGAAAATTGGGTAGGCATGGTGCTTTGCTAGAAGTCAACCATGTCTTGTGAATCGGTAAAAACGTAGTACTAGGTACGTACGTGCTCGGATAGTCCGACGACCGGATTTAATGCCAACATATCCGGGGATCTCATGGGTCGCTTCCCGAATATTCACCGATGACGTATGACTCGCACTTTATTAATCTGGGATTAATTATAAGAGAGAAAATTAATCTAGGATTAATTACGGAGATATTTTATCTGGGATAAAATATTAATTAAAGAGAGAGGACGGTTAATTTGGAATTAAACGATAAAATAATATATTTGATATATTATACGAAATTGGATTTCGACGCGGAATTAAAATTAGATTTTAATTCGGGCGAACGAGTTAATTTAGAATTAATTCGTCAGCGACATGAATAGTAATTTTGCTAGACATGAATAGTAAATTACGTCGCAGCGGAAAATTCGTTAATTCAGAATTAGCGAACCCGAGCCCGGGAGTGTTTGCGGGCGCACTCGCATTTCGAATTCAAGTGCGGCCCACAAGTCATATCAAGGGTCAAATCATTAGTCACTTTGATTGATGTGATGTCTAGTCACTTTGAATGATGTGACAACTTGTCACTTTGATTGATGGTGGTAGTTGGATGGCTTTAATGCCATTTACCAATTTTTAATTTGGTAAATCATTAATTGATTTTGGAAAATCAATTAAGTGTATTAGATACACAAACCAAACTAACACATTTTTCTCTCTCTCTCTCTTGGTAACTCACGGTTTTGGGGAACCATTTTCCCTCCTCTCCCTCTCTCGGCTTTGAGGCTAAAACTTCTTCTTTCTCCATTTTCTTGGCAAGGCCGAAAATAACAAGAAGAACAAGGAAGATTTGTGGCAAATTTTCCTTATTCTAGCACATGAAAGGGTCATCCTAAGGTGATAGGGAACTAACTTATGAGCATGGAATCACCATTTGCAAAGCTTGGAGCATCAATGGAGGACATGATCGAAAATGGAGGACACAAATTGGAGCAAAAGCCGAGAGTTCAAGGAGCTTGGAAAGTTTTGTTCCTCGCATCACATAACCGATCAATGTAAGTATGATTCCACCATACTTCTTTGTTGAATTCGCACATGTTTCTTGCTTGAATTGATCCTTGGGACTAAATAGAAACCCAACAATGGTATCTTGAGCCATTTTGAGCATGAAATAAAATTTGGGTAAAATTTGGGTAAAATCAATTTGAGCATGATTTAATAAAATTGATTGATTGAGTATGCTTGAATGATGATGTATTGAAGTTGTATATGATCAATTTCATGAAATATTGATTGGATCATATTTTTCCCAAAAAACAAGGCTTGGCCGAATACTTAGAGTTGCCTTAAGTCATGGTATTTTTTTATTTTGATCATTGGATGAGTTGAAATCAATTGGGAAATGTTAATTTGAGATTAAATTGGATTGAATTTGAAATTGGACATAAAAACGTAAATGCCGTGAGCTTATAGCATGTAAAATTATGTGATTTTTTGATTCAAATGTGTTGGACATGTGATGATAATAAGTATAATTAATTGAGTAAATTAGTATTTTGGAAATGTTAATTTAGTTAATTAATTATGGCTATATACTTTAAATTAATTAATTGTGAAATTTGGAATTTTGTAAGTTAATTAATTGGGCCAAATTTGGAATTGGGCTTGTAAAGTTGTAATTGGGCTTAATGGGCTTGGTTGAGCCAAGTTTGGTGTAGGCTAATTAGTTGGATCCAATTGGGCCCAAAACCATATCCATAAAGTCCAATTACGACTTAATGGACCTTTAATTTTAATTGGGCCTAATGGGCCAAAATTGGTTTCTTAGCAAATAAGGGTGATTCCTTAAATGGGCTTTGGTATTTGGGTTTGACCCATATTGACCAAAAGTCCATGCCTTATGAAATTAATTGAAAGCCCATTGGACTTTAAATTAAATTGACATTGGATGTTAATTGGGCTTTGAGACCCGTAATGATTAGATTTAGAATCTAAGTCATAAAGGCTCATTAATAAAGTGTAATATTTAATTTGGAATTAAATAGATGAATTATTATTAAATACAAATTAAATTGGATTTAATGTTGTAGTTTAATATAATTCAAGAATGCGTACTTTGAGTATTTATTCTTAAAACGAGTTGGACTCTGATGAGTGGTAAATCTATCACTATTTCCCACTCATTTAACATAATATTTTGTATAGTTTCTTGAGTTTTATGAATATTTTGATGTGTTTTGTGTTATTTTGTAGATAAATAAAGTTTCAGGACATTCTGGAGGTGATTTGGGCCAAAATAGTGAAAATTGGACGAAAATGGCATTTTGGTAATTTCTCGCGTCGCGACACTAGGACCTTTAGAGTCGCGACGCCTAACATACGCCGAACAGTGCTAACGTGCGCCGGGTCCACAAGTCAGAATCTGAGAAAAGTTTGACTTTGCTAACGTGCGCCGTGCCACGTGTCACCATCACAGCCGATCTGCTAACATGTGCCGTGCCACGTGTCATCATCCTACAGTGCCGACAGTCGCCATCGCCACGTGTCACTCCACGTCATTGCCACATCATCATCCACATCACCAGGTTGACTGAGTCAAACTGCCATGTCATCACCACGTCATCATCAACCAATCACAGCGTGCCACGTGTCGTAATTTTATGGTGCCGACAGTGACTTTGCCACATGTCACCACGTCATCGCCACATCAGCATCAATCATTGAGTCTCTAATCCTTATCTGACATGTGGCGGATAAGAATCTCATCGACCAATCAGAAGCCGCCACATGTCACAATAATTGAAGCCCAACCACTCTGCCACGTGTCACCTTATCATCTTATCCAGAATCTGCAAACAGACGAACCAGAGCGTTCCACGTCGACAGAAGCTGGCGTAGCGATGCCAAGACCTTCAGCGTCGCGACGCCCAGAGCCTATCAGCGCCTATAAATTGAGCTCGAGATTTCAGTTTTAGAGGCACCACTCTCTCTCATCTCTTTGATGTAAATAGAGAGTTTCTCTCTCTAGTTTCTTTTAGTTTTTAGTTTTTTTTAGTTTTTAGTTTTGTAAATAATTTTAATTACGTTTTGTTAATATAGTAATTTACTTTTTTTTTACTTTTTACAGTTTTTACTATTCACCATGATGAGGTAACTTCCCCAGCTAGGGTGAAAGGTAATTCTTTTACTGTTACTATTTAGATTAATCTCCCTTAAAAATAATATATTCACTATCTAAAATATTGACTTAAAAAGGATACCGCCAGATTGGTCGGTTGGTAATATTATCACAAGTTTATATATTATTTTATTGGAGATATCTAAAATAGTAAATAGTAAAAGTAATTCCTTTTACCTTAGCATTTTATTTTATTTTACTTTTCAGCTTTTACCTTATGTCTTTTACTTTTCAGCATTTTTACTTTATGTCTTTTACTTTTAAGTTTTTACTAGCCCTAGTTATGTGTTAGTTATCTGGGGTTGTGATGAATTCTAATATCACCGGTTTATAAGGGGTTATTTTATAGTTTGGGTAATTTAAAGGTTTACTTATTAAGTCTTAAGCTTAATGTTTCTTGTTGTCTGATCACCAATAAGACTGATGTGGTAAATCTAAAATGAACTAGACATACGGATTTTAGGTTTCAGCCTTAGACTTAATAGCCCACGATCTTCATTGAGGATCGATAACCTTTTAATAGATTTCCTTACAGGATAGACATATACCTGTCGGGCGGGGGTAGCCATAATTGGAACTTAAACTTAATGAATCCAGATAATTTGGTTGACATAGACATATGGTTCAATTGGGTTAAACTGGGTATTTGCGTCTGACCATCGACAGAGGCTGTTGCATAATTTAGTGTTCCAGGTTAGTAAACTAATTTATTACACAAACATGAAATAACCACTTCATCTTTTAAATGATATTACAATGATTCACAACCCTAGATCTTTGTGTCTTTTGTTATTTTCCTTAGTATTTTCTTTTGTCTTTTTATTTATTTATTTTTGCAAAACTACAATCAACCAAATCAATCAAGCAATCATTCTCTTATCCCTCAATTAGATATCTGTAAATAAATAGATTCAATAATTAATAACAATAGTAGGAATTAAGTCCTCGTGGGATCGATATTTTTATACTACTTGAACGATACGTGCGCTTGCGTTATACGCGTGTGTTTACGCCGGTCAGACTCGCGCAAAATCAAATCGTTGATTATAATTGGATGGTCATTAATTATTAGATTAATTAATTGGATTAGATTGATTGATAACATGTTTGTGTGAATACATGGATGCGATGTATGAAAAATGTATATCGGATGGATATTAGATGGGTGAGGGCAATTTTTGAAATTATTGTAATAAATTTAGAATTTATTAAATTGGACCTGCGTGTCCAGCCTATTACCTCTTGACTCTGTGTATTTCTCTTCTCACCTATTCCCCTCAATGTAAATGAGGTTTCTTTAGAAGTGTTATGTAATTGGGTAGAAGTAATACTTGTGCTAGCGGGAGATAGGAAAGTGAGAGATTTGTTCTAGGAACAATGTGTTAAGTATCCATCCGCATATCATTATTATATTTATTTATATGCACCTTATTATGTGTTTAGAATGCATGTTTAAGGGGTGTATGATGATGAGACCTTAACAAAGATAATAAATTGTTTGCCAATTTACGCGAAAAACCCTCACAAAATATTAAGTGTTTTTCATTCCATTAAGTGATTCTTACTCAAGATCCAAGACTGGCACTGGTTTGTTGGCCAAAGTCAAGACCTTTGTCCGTCGCGGATGTGTTTGAATCATGAAGGCTTTGTTCCATATCGGTGTCTTGTCCAAGTTGTGATTTATTGGCCAAAGTCAAGATCATTTCTTGTCCATCGACATCGATTACGAAGCTTTCCATGGTCAATGGGTTCCGCTTAACTAGGATCACTAAGTTTGTTGTGCCAAAGCCAATGCTTAGTTGATTCAGAGGGAAAAGGTTAGGCAATATATTGGATATATTGGCATATATAAGATATATGTTTCAGACTTGGATGTCCACCTACTGGATCAAGGAATTGGATGGGATCCAATTGATCTTAGAGATCTACCTAGTTAATTATCATATAATTTGTTGGCCAAAGTCAAGATTATGTGTTATTTAACGGGATCCTAGCCCACTAGGAAACAAGGTTTCTCGAGTACTCCACAGAGGGTTAGAGGCTCGCCGAAAAATAGTGGGAGGCAAGTCTTAAATTTGCAATATTCGTTTAGTTACTTGCCATACGCGCTCATTTCAAATTTTTCGTCAAATAAATTAATATATTAGTTGGACTAATATTTAATGTTGTTTTAATTAAACAGTTGGACTGTATTCAAACTATTTCATTTATAGTTGATTATATAATTGTATTATAGTAATCAATATATTTGAAATAATTAATTTCAATTAATAGTTGATTTTATAATTAGATTATAGTAATCAATATAATTGAATTTAACCAATTTAAATTATAGTTGATTATATGGTTGGACTATAGTAATCATTATAATAAATAGTACCTAAAATCGTTGATAAATAGTTGGACTATTAGAATCAAGATAATTGAAAGATTAATGTTTAAAACATAATCCTGGGTGAAAATGTCTTTAAACGACTTTAATTTTCAAATTGGGAATAAAATTTCAGGATAGTCATGGAAACTGAGAAGTTATTTTATTTGATAAAATAACATCTTAGGCCTAAGCCTGGAGTTAAGCAAATAGTAGAACATGATATTTGGAATATTCATGTGATGATAACTTTAGTGCTTAATCCATTAAGCTTGCCAAATAGACTCCTTAATTTCTTAATCAGAACTAAGGATTAGATCCTTATAGTATGATAATGAAATTGAAGGATCTTCATAGATCTATTCTTAGATCTTAGAAGTACTAAATTGCAATAGTAAACTCTTGAAAAGTTAATGGCTATACTCAATGAGATAAAGCCAGAGTTTGCAATAAGGCAAGAAGCGTAAGGCGCATCTTACTTCGACATTCCAGAAGGCCAAGGCTTGCCCAAAGGCTTCTGGGGTGTGGAAAATGGGCAAAGGCAAAATCATTATAATCTTCTGGGAAGACAAAGGACATATCCCAAAATGTCTGCCTAAACTGTGGCAAACGGGGTCACTGGAAGCGTGACTGCCGTATAGACAAGGCAGACATGAAGGAATTGAAAACGGGCAAGGCTCCGACTTCAAATATGTTTGTCATAAATATGTTCGTTATTAGTATTAAAATTGGATTTTAGATACTGAGTGTGGTACATAAATATGTACGATGTGCAGAATCTGCTGACAAGCAGGATACTGACTTCAGATGAGATTGATCTACAATCAGAAACGGGACGACAGTCGCTGTTTTAACCGTAGATACCTAAGTTTAGGAACCCTTCGGGTGTGTACTTAAATTAGGAAACTGTTACAATGTAACTAGTTTGACTAGAACATTATCTCATAGAAAGGGTTTAAACATTATCTCTATATCAGGGTTTAACATGTTACGGGTATACCTTTATATTCTAGAACACTAAAGTGTTTTTATATATAAGATGATATTGAGATAAACACATTAGATGTGAATAACAGTATTTTTATTTTGAATATAAATGAATCTCGAACATATAAACAGGATAAACATAGCTCGAACTGAATTAATCAGTTGAGACTTAATTGTGGCATGTGTTGTCTGGGACACAATAAACAAGACTCGTATATCCACACTTTCGAAGAGTGGATACTAGGACGTATTTGATTCTATTCAAATAATGTCTACGAATCTAGTTTATTAGGCAAAGTGCCTAAAATACCTTTTACTTGGTAAAAGTGTAAGTGCCACTGATCTGTTAGCCCTCTCGTTCATAATGACGTAAGTGGGCCCATATCTAGCTAGGCTAGAGGTGGACATGAATATTTCATGACCTATACGGATGTGGCATCACGTTATGGTTATGTGTTTCTTGTGAAACACGAATCAGAAACTTTTGATAAATTCAAAGTTTCGACACGAAGTAGACAAACAGATCAGCTAAAGTATTAAACATCACGGTTAGACCATGATGGAAAATACTTAAGCAATAAGTTTCTCAAATACTTGAAAGAGTATAGTATTCTTTGAATGAGGACTCCTCCCGGAACACGTCAGTTTGACGGTGTGTCCGAACAGAGAAACCGAACCTTGTTGGACATAGTAAGGTTAATCATGAGTCACTCTGAGCTACCATTTCCTTCATAGGATACGCATTAAACAGTGCAAAACTTATTTTGAATAAGGTTCGATAAAAATCTGTTTGACAGACTTCATATTAGATATGAATAAGAAAGAAACTGAGTTTCTCATTCCTGAAGATTTGGGAATGATGGGCATAGGTTTGGATGATACCAAACTAGAACCCAAATCGGAAAAGTGCCTAAGTTGTAGGTTATCCTAGGGAAACCAAAAGTATAGTACTTATACAACTGACAAGAGAACAATTTAATTGTTGCTCACCATGCAGTTTTCCTAAGAGGAATACCTATATGCAGTGGTAAGTGGGAGGAAAGTAAAACTCGATGAAAATCAGAATAATACTGTCCAGGCACCGAGTCCTCAATGGAATACAAATAGTTCATCAAGGATGAAACTATATCAATAATCTTCGAATACACAAGAACCCCGCAAGTCGGAGAGAGTTAGAAAATAACCTGGGAGGTATGGGTTTCTGATCTCACCTCATAAAGATGTCAATCTTATTGAGGAATACGAACTGACTACGTATGAGGAAGTGATACAAGGTATCGACTCCCAATTATGGCAAAGTGCCATAAAGTCCGAAAGGATTCCATGTATACCAACTAAGTTTGGATACTAGTTGTTGTATCGGAAGGCATTGTGCCTATTGGTACTATATAAGTCTTCAAGGAAGACATACATGGAAGGCAACATACCAACGTACTAAGCTGGGCTTGTAGCGAAAAGGTATCGTTATCAACATTGTGTCGATTACGAAGAAACCTTTTAACTGTTGCCATGGTCAAATCCATTTGGATAATGCTTGCTAATGTTGCATGTTTCATTTATGAAATAAGGCAGCTGAATTCCAAAACCGCTTTCCTTAACGGAAACCTTTTAGAGGATTTTACAACATCCTGACGGTTTTGTCGTACCAAAACTAGCAAACAAGGTTTGTGTTGGTTTTCTATAAGGTCCCAAGATCAAACAAGACATGAAATTATGTGTGAACACATCAACGGAGGTAGCGGAATACTCACATTGATCGGTAGAGTCGATTTGGAGACGATTCAAGCCCAAAAACGCACTGCCTTTGTAAGCTCACTGCAGCAGTCCACTGCCCTGCAAAACAGAAAATTGGGTGAAGAAACGGAGCTCCAATCTTCGTCGGATGGATCCCGTCTCATGGGGGAACCTCCCTACCACCTTCGCAAGACTCGTAGTGTGCTAGCACTTGCGGTTTTCACCATGAAAACCCAACTCTTGCTCCCCTAAACTCACGCCCAAACTGGTTCAAAACCAGTGAAGAAATGGCCACCATTACCGTGAGAAGAAGAGAGAAATTTTGAGAGAAAAATGTGTTATGTTAATTAAAAATGATTTACCAAAAATCAATTTATATTTATGCCATAATTTATTAAATTAATAATAAATTTATGACACTACACATGCAATAGCTTAGAGTGTCAAACACTCAATTTCCATGCAATAACATTGAGTGCATTGTACACTATCTACATGCAAAGCATTAGAATGACATGTGTCATGTGGGCCCCACACGTTTCCAAATGAAAGTGGGCCCACGTGCACTCACGCGTTCGGGTTCGATATTTCCGAAATACCGAGCTTACGTCGCGACGTTAATTCAATCGAATTTAAATAAATAATTACGCCTGGCGAAATTATTATTTACGTCGCTAACGAATTAATTCTGAATTAACTCGTTTGCCCGAATTAAAATCTAATTTTAATTCCGCGTCGAAATCTAATTTCGTTTAATATATCGAATATATTAATTCATCGATTAATTCCAAATTAATCGTTCTCTCTCTCTTTAGACGACATTTTATCCCGGATAAAATATCTCCGTTATTAATCCTAGATTAATTTTCTCTCTCTTCTATTATAATCCCAGATTATTCAAGAGTGCGAGTTGTGCGTCATCGGTGGATTATCGGGAAGCGACCCATGAGATCCCCGGATAATCTGGCAGTAAATACGGTCGTCGGAGTATCCGAATCACGTACGTACCAAGTACTACGTTCTACCGATTTACGAGACAAGGTTGACTCCTAGCAAAGCACAAGTCTTCCCAGGTTCTCCGGACATATTCATCAAAGAATATCTAGATCTGTATCAAGCGTAGTATACAATTGTATTGTGCATATTGGCCCAGTATCGGATAATCACGTGCTAGGGCTGGGGCTGGATAAGTGTCTGCCCCGTCCGAAACACATATCGGATGTCTGGTAACTAGTCTCTATAATCGGATATTCATGACCTGGTCATAATATCACGATTGGATGCGCATCACTTTAAGAGCCTAATACCGTATCCTGCGTGACATCATCTCCATTATGACTGGAGTGACACTTCCGTCTCGACATCACATCCAATACACTACGATTCCTGATAAACCCAGAAGAGGTGAACACAGAACCAGTTAAGATCCCCCACCACCAAAACCAAAGTTTACCGATTGTCGTAAGTATTAGCGATGTAAGTCTCAGGTTAAGACTATACACACCTACCTTGATTTCGGCCTCCCATAGACACCTAGTCATAATACCAATGGGATTCCGAAGGGTCTATCCAGAGCGAAGCTGTTTCCCGTACCATCGGTGAAACACGACCTCCTATCGCACTTGCACAAGTATCCAATACTTATATATATGAGAACTATGCCGTTGTGCCCTCACAACGCGCACAAGTGCAATACTAGCCTATTCCGCATTATCGATGTCCAGTCTCGATAATACTACGGCTAGGGATATTTAATGATTAATCCTTCGTGGACTGATACTGTCTCATATCATCTCAATCCAGGAACTAATCATAGGGACCTCTCTTCATTTATATATCTAAGGTGATCTAATCACAAATGACGAGAGTGCAATTTCCTTGTTACATAGTTAATTTGCTACAACAACACAATGATCTGTGCAAATAGTGACGCTATGGGTCATTTTGTCCAACAATCTCCCACTTGGCACATTGCGAGTCACTCAAGTGTCCTACACCTGAACTATGTACGGTTCGCTCAAATTGCTGAGGAAAGGTTTTCGTCAGCGGATTTGTTCAATTATCGTTTGACGCGATTTATACGATCATCACATCGCCACGATGTATGATCCGAACGAATCAGATGATATAGAAGTATATATCTGGATCGTCGATGAGACCTTTAATTCCTTAGCCTGTGCTGACGCCTAGCTCAGCTGCTAACAGAACTATATCTAATCTAATTAGATTTATTATCGATCCAAATGGCTTCTATTGCTGCCTCAGCTGCAGCAATAATCCGCATTTGTTGTTTATTCGGTAACAGTTATCTTGCTTGGAAGATTTCCAGCTCACTGTCCCGTTATTCAAACTTTATAGTACCGCAGTATTAATCGTTTGGAAACTTGCTGCAGTGATCCCAGTCACTTCAAGTTCTCCCTCTCCATAGTTTAAGATAGCATCTTTAGTTCTCAGAGATACCAACAGATGTTCTTAATTTCAATCCAGTGACTGTCACTTGGATTGACCTGATTGTGACTCCATATGCTTGAAGCGTATGAGACACCAATACAAGTACATTTTAAATGTACAATTTCCCAGAGAGTGTTAACAACTCCAAATCTATCCCAGTAGATCTTTATTCCTTGAATAAAGGTTGTTACTCCCCAGAATTCTACGGAGAATTTCTATTGAAAGCCAAGCTTTCAACAATAGCTTTATGGGAATTTCACTGTCAGTGCGCTCTCCCACTAACCTCCTTATATACACAAGAATTATTTCGTTTTGAGTCAAATCATAAACTATTATGATTATTTCAAAACGACAGTTCCAAGAACCATATGCTTGCATCAATCCAAACATGGATCGAATAACCCGCAAACCTTGTTTGTCGGTTATACAAAATCGTCAGGATGTTGTAAACATCCTCCAAAAGGTTTCCTTTTCAGGAAAGCGATTTTGATCTGTAACTGACATATTTCATAAATGAAATATATAGTTATTTTCAAGCATCTTCAAAATGGATTTACCATGGCAACAGGTAAAAGGTTGAACCGTTATTAACAATGTTGATAACGATACCTTTCCGTCAAAAGCCTAGCTTTGCACGTTGGTATGTTGCCTTCCATGTATGTCTTCCTTGAAGACGTTAAATGTACCATAGGCACAATGCCTTGTGGTACAACAACTAGTATCCAAAATAGTTGTTATACATGGAATCCATTTCGGATTCATGGCACTTTGCCATAACAGGGAGTCGATACCTCGTATCACTTCCTCATAACGTAGTCGGATGGTACACCTCCATAAGATTGACATCTTTATGAGGTGAGATCAGAAACCCATACCCTAGGTTGTTTTCTGACTCTATCCGATCTACTAGTTCTTGTGTATTTGAAGATTAATGGTATAGATTCATCATAGATGAACTATTTGTGTTCCATTAAGGACTTCGTGCCTTGAACAGTATTACTCCGATTTTCATCGAGTATCACTATCCTCCCACTTACCACTGCATATCGGTATTCCTCTCAGGAAAACCGCATGGTGAGCAACAATTACATTGTTCTCATGTGGGATTTATAAGTACTATACTTAAGGTTTCCCTTAGGATAACCTATATTGGCACTTATCCAATTTGGGTCTTTAGTTTGGTATCATCCAAACGCTATGCCTGGCATACCCAAATTATCAGGAATGAGAAACCCCGTTTCTTCCCTGTTCATATCCTATATGATATCTGTCAAACAGATTTATATGGAACCTTATTCTAAATAAGTTTTGCACTGTTAATACATATCCTGTTGAAGGAAATAGTAGCTCAGAGCGACTCGTGATAAACCTTATCATGTCCTTATCTGAAAGATACCGTATTTCTTTCATGGTAATGTATCAAACTTACTGCTTAAGTATTTTCCATTACGGTTTTACCGTGGCGGAATAATACTATAGCCGATCTGTTTTTCTACTTCGTGTCGAAACTCAAAGTTTCGATTTGTGTTCTTCAAAAGAAACACATAACCACAACGTGATGCCACATCCGTTAAGGTCACGAAATATTCATGTTCACATCTAGCCTAGCTAGATATGGGCCCACTTACTTCACCATGAATAGGGCTAACAGATCGGTGGCCTTTTACTATTACCAAGTAAATAGTATTTTAGGTACTTACCTAATAAACTAGATTCGTAGACCTTATTTGAATAGTCAAATCAGTCCTAGTACCCACTCTTCAAAAGTGTGGATATACGAGTCTTGTTTAATTGTGTCCAGACAACAATGCCACAAATAAGTCTCTATTGATCAAATCAATTTGAGCTATTTATTTGTCATTTATATGTTTGAGATTTTATTTATATTCAAAATATAAATTATGTTATTTACATCCAATGTATTTATCTCAGTATCATCTTTATATATGAAACACTTTAGTGTTCTAGAATATAAAGGTTTTATCCGCGGATTAAACACTGATATAGAGATAATGTCTCTAGTCTAACTAGTTACATTATAACATTTCCTAATTTAAGTACATACCCAAAGGGTAGTTCCTAAACTTAGGTATCTACGGTCGAAACAGCGACTTTCGTCCCGTTTCCAATTCGCAGAGAAATCTCGGCTTGAAGCCAGTATCCAGCTCACAGCGGATTCTGAACGTCAATACATATATGTATTATGTACCACACTAAGTATTTAAAATCCAATTTTAATACTAGTAGTGAACATAACTTTGACAAATATTTTTAAAGTTAGAGCCTCGCCCTTTCTTAATTCCTTCGTGTCTTCCATATCCAAATGGTAGTCACTTTGGGATATGTCAATTACCTTTTCAATATTTCACAAACCTTTGGCCAAGCCTTGGGTTTCAGAATATCGAAATGATGTGCACCTTGTGCTACATGCCCAATTGCAAACTTTGACTTTTCTCCACTAGAATAGTCAATTAATTCTCCAAGAATTATTAATTGCAATTTTAATACTTTTAAATCTAAAGATAGATTTATTATAAGTATATTAATTAAGCACTAAAGTCATCATCACATAAATCTTCCAAAGACTTTATGCTCTACTATTTGCTTAATTATGGGCTTAGTCATAATAAGTTATTTTATCAAATAAATTAACCTATTATTAATTCCCAATTGAAAATTAAATCATTTAAAACATTTAATCCAAGGATTATATATTTTAAATATTCAACTTTTCAATTCTTTTTGATTTCAATAGTCCAACTATTTAATCAATTTTAATAAGGTACTATTTATTATAATGATTACAATAATCCAATTATTTAATCAACTATAATTTTAATATTGATTACTATAATCCCATTATAAAATCAACTATCATTTAATTCAATTATATTGATTACTATAATCCAATTATAAAATCAACTATATATTGAATGAGTTTGTATATAGTCCAACTATATATATATTTAAAACAACATAAAATATTAGTCCGACTAATACTTTTAATTAATATGACGAGTAAAATAAAATGAGCGTGTTTAGCGAGTAATTGAACGAATGTTGCAAATTCAATACTTGCCTCCCACTATTTTTCGTCGAGCCTCTAACCCTCTGTGGAGTACTCGGGAAACCGTGTTTCCTAGTGGGCTAGGATCCCGTTAAATAACACACAACCCTGACTTTGGCCAATAAAAAGCTGTATGCTATTTAACTAGGTAGATCTCTCAGATCAATTGGATCTCATCCAATTCCTAGATCCGGTTAGGTGGACATCCAAGTCCGAAACATATGTATAATGTCAATGTATCCATTACATTTTCCTAACCCTATCCTCCGAATCATTTAGGCCTTGGCTTTGGCCAAACACAAACCTAATGATTCCAGTTAAGCAGGACCCATTGACGAGGAAAGTTTCGTAATCAATGTCATTGGACAAAAAGTGATCTGACTTTGGTCAATAAAAATCACGATTTGGACAAGACACCGATATGCAACAAAACTCTCATGATTCAAGTACATCCTTGATTGACAAAGGTCTTGACTTTGGTCAAAAAAACCAATGCCAACTTCGGATCTTGAACAAGAATCATTCAATGGAAGGATATTTGCTTAATATAGAACGAGGGTTTTTCGCGTGCAAATTGGCTACCAATTTAATTATCTTTGTTTAGTTCTCATCATACATTAAACATGCATAATAAACATGCATTAAATACATATAAAGCGAGTATGAAATAAAATAATAATGATATGCGGATGGATACTTAACACATTGATCCTAGATCAAATCTCTCCCTTTCTCACTCAAGCTAGCACTTGTACTACTTCTACCCGTTACACTACACTTCTAAAGAAACCTCATATACATAGAGGGGAATAGGTGAGAAGAGAATACAAAGAGAAAGAAGGTGATAAGGCTGGACACGCAGGTCCAATTTAATAAATCGAATTTATTACAACAATTTCTAAAATTGCCCACCCGACTAATATCCATCCGATATACATTATTCATTCAACACAACCACGTATTCACACACATAAGCATGCTATCAATCAATCTAATCAAATTAATTAATCTGATAATTAAGTGATCATCCAATGTTCAAACAACGATTTGATTTTGTTCGAGTCAAACTCGTTTTTGCGAATAAGTACTCAAAGTACGAATTCATGAATTAAATTAAACTACATCATTAAATCTAATTTAACATGTATTTAATACTAATTCACTATTCAATTCCAAATTAAATATTACACTTTATTTAATAAACCTTTTACGATTTAAATTCCAAATCTAATCGTAACGCGTCTCAAAGACCGATTAACGTCCAACGTCAATTCAATTAAAGTCCAATGGGCTTCAATTAATTTCTTAAGGCACTTTTGGTCAATCGGCAACCGATAACCAAAGTCCAATCCGGAATTACCCCATAAGCCCATAAATCAATCTTGGCCCATTAGGCCCAATTGAACTTTAAAGGTTCATTAGTCGCAATTGGGCTTTATGGTTAAGGTTTTGGGCCCAATTGGATCCAATCCACTTGGCCTAAACCAAACTTGATAAATCAAGCCCAAAAGGCCCAATTACAACATTAAATTCTAATTTCCAAAATTAGGCCCAATTAATTAAATCCAAAAATCCAATTTTCACAATTTAATTACCAAAGTGCATTATATGATTAATCGACTAAATCGATATTTCCGAAGCACCAAATTAGTCCAATTAATCATGCTTAATTCATTATTACATGTCAAACACACATAATGAAAAATCAAACCCATTTACATGCTTTCATGTTCTCGGCCAAGGGAGTGATTTCATGTCCAATTCGGTTTCAATCCATTAATCCGCAATCGACATTAAATACATATCCCGAATGATTTTCAATACATCCAATTATCAAAATCAAAATTTCCAGACAACACTAGGGCATATCCAATTCGGCCAACACATGGAATTTAGGGTTTATGTTCAATTCAAAGTACAATCCAATGACATTAATTAACATCATCCTACATGATTTTAACTCATCCAATGAATTAAAATCAACAAAATTCCAATGATCAAATCAATTTGCATTCGGCCAAGGCATATAATTTGGGGAAAATAATTCCAAATCATTTTTCATCAAATTAGTCCAACCAAAATGAATTTAAACATGTTATAAGCATACTCAAACAAACAATTCATTCAAATCATGCTCAACAAACATTTACCCAAATTTTAAACCCTACAAATTTCATGCTTGCAACATTAGCTCTTGATGCCATTGTGGTTTTCTATAAGGTCCCAAGATCAAACAAGACATGAAAATTATGTGTGAACACATCAACGGAGGTAGCGGAATACTCACATTGATCGGTAGAGTCGATTTGGAGACGATTCAAGCCCAAAAACGCACTGCCTTTGTAAGCTCACTGCAGCAGTCCACTGCCCTGCAAAACAGAAAATTGGGTGAAGAAACGGAGCTCCAATCTTCGTCGGATGGATCCCGTCTCATGGGGGAACCTCCCTACCACCTTCGCAAGACTCGTAGTGTGCTAGCACTTGATTTTCACACCATGAAAACCCAACTCTTGCTCCCCTAAACTCACGCCCAAACTGGTTCAAAACCAGTGAAGAAATGGCCACCATACCGTGAGAAGAAGAGAGAAATTTTGAGAGAAATGTGTTATGTAATTAAAATGATTTACCAAAAATCAATTTATATTTATGCCATAATTTATTAAATTAATAATAAATTTATGACACAAACATGCAATAGCTTAGAGTGTCAAACACTCAATTTCCATGCAATAACATTGAGTGCATTGTACACTATCTACATGCAAAGCATTAGAATGACATGTGTCATGTGGGCCCCACACGTTTCCAAATGAAAGTGGGCCCACGTGCACTCACGCGTTCGGGTTCGATATTTCCGAAATACCGAGCTTACGTCGCGACGTTAATTCAATCGAATTTAAATAAATAATTACGCCTGGCGAAATTATTATTTACGTCGCTAACGAATTAATTCTGAATTAACTCGTTTGCCCGAATTAAAATCTAATTTTAATTCCGCGTCGAAATCTAATTTCGTTTAATATATCGAATATATTAATTCATCGATTAATTCCAATTAATCGTTCTCTCTCTCTTTAGACGACATTTTATCCCGGATAAAATATCTCCGTTATTAATCCTAGATTAATTTTCTCTCTCTTCTATTATAATCCCAGATTATTCAAGAGTGCGAGTTGTGCGTCATCGGTGGATTATCGGGAAGCGACCCATGAGATCCCCGGATAATCTGGCAGTAAATACGGTCGTCGGAGTATCCGAATCACGTACGTACCAAGTACTACGTTCTACCGATTTACGAGACAAGGTCGACTCCTAGCAAAGCACCAAGTCTTCCCAGGTTCTCCGGACATATTCATCAAAGAATATCTAGATCTGTATCAAGCGTAGTATACAATTGTATTGTGCATATTGGCCCAGTATCGGATAATCACGTGCTAGGGCTGGGGCTGGATAAGTGTCTGCCCCGTCCGAAACACATATCGGATGTCTGGTAACTAGTCTCTATAATCGGATATTCATGACCTGGTCATAATATCACGATTGGATGCGCATCACTTAAGAGCACTAATACCGTATCCTGCGTGACATCATCTCCATTATGACTGGAGTGACACTTCCGTCTCGACATCACATCCAATACACTACGATTCCTGATAAACCCAGAAGAGGTGAACACAGAACCAGTTAAGATCCCCCACCACCAAAACCAAAGTTTACCGATTGTCGTAAGTATTAGCGATGTAAGTCTCAGGTTAAGACTATACACACCTACCTTGATTTCGGCCTCCCATAGACACCTAGTCATAATACCAATGGGATTCCGAAGGGTCTATCCAGAGCGAAGCTGTTTCCCGTACCATCGGTGAAACACGACCTCCTATCGCACTTGCACAAGTATCCAATACTTATATATATGAGAACTATGCCGTTGTGCCCTCACAACGCGCACAAGTGCAATACTAGCCTATTCCGCATTATCGATGTCCAGTCTCGATAATACTACGGCTAGGGATATTTAATGATTAATCCTTCGTGGACTGATACTGTCTCATATCATCTCAATCCAGGAACTAATCATAGGGACCTCTCTTCATTTATATATCTAAGGTGATCTAATCACAAATGACGAGAGTGCAATTTCCTTGTTACATAGTTAATTTGCTACAACAACACAATGATCTGTGCAAATAGTGACGCTATGGGTCATTTTGTCCAACAGTTTGCAGGGTATTCGATTCCCTGTATTGGATTGAGCAAGCATATCGTTCTTGGAATTATCGTTTTGATGTAATCATAATGATTATGTTTAATTCAAAACGAATTGATTCTTGTGTAGATTAGGAGTTTTAGTGGGAGCTGCACTGACAATGATTGTCCAAACAATGATGATATATCATTTCTTTGGAAATATATTACCCATAATACAAAATCGGTGAAAAGCTTGGCTTATCAAGAAAATTCTCCGTAAATCTTGGGAAGAAACAACCTTTATTCTAGGAAAAAGATCTACTAGATAGATTTAAAGTTGTTAACACTCTTGGGAGAACGCGTACATTGAAATAAATGTATGCGACCTGGTGTCTCATATGCTTTGAGCATATGGAGTCACAATCAGGCCAATCCAAGTGATAGTCACTGGATTGATGTTAAGAACTCTTTAGTTTATCTAGATGAACTAAGGATGCTTTCTTATACTATGGAGAATTAGAACTTGAAGTACTAGGTTCACCGTTGCAAGTTTCCAAACCGGTAATACAGACTATAAGTCGAAAAAGTACTATAAAGTTTGAAATAACGGAACAGAAGCTGGAAATCTTCCAAGCATGATACTGTTACCGAATAAACAACAAAAGTGGGTTATTACTGCAGCTGAGGCAGCAATAGGAGCCATTTGGGTCGATAATAATCCTAATTGGTATAGGCATAATTATTTAATTACGACGCAACAGAAAATTCGTTAATTCGGAATTAGCGAACCCGAGCCCGGGAGTGTTTGCGGGCGCACTCGCATTTCGAATTCAAGTGCGGCTCACAAGTCATATCAAGCGTCAAATCATTAGTCACTATGATTGATGTGATGTCTAGTCACTTTGAGTGATGTGACAACTTGTCACTTTGATTGATGGTGGTAGTTGGATGGCTTTAATGTCATTTACCAATTTTGAATTTGGTAAATCATTAATTGATTTTGGAAAATCAATTAAGTGTATTAGATACACAAACCAAACTAACACATTTTTCTCTCTCTCTTGGTAACTCACGGTTTTGGGGAACCATTTGCCCTCATCTCCCTCTCTCGGCTTTGAGGCCAAAATTTCTTCTTTCTCCATTTTCTTGGCAAGGCCGAAAATAACAAGAAGAACAAGGAAGATTTGTGGCAAATTTTCCTTATGCTAGCACATGAAGGGTCATCCTAAGGTGATAGGGAACTAACTTATGAGCATGGAATCACCATTTGCAAAGCTTGGAGATTGGAGCATCAATGAAGGACATGACCGAAAATGGAGGACACAAATTGGAGCAAAAGCCGAGAGTTCAAGAAGCTTGGAAAGTTTTGTTCCTCGCATCGCATAACCGATCAATCTAAGTATGATTCTGCCATGCTTCTTGGTTGTATTCGCACATGTTTCTTGCTTGAATTGATCCTTGGGACTAAATAGAAACCCAACACCTAGACCATGCTCTGATACCATCTTTATAACATCCCCCTCCAAGAGATGCTACTGGCAGGGAATATGTCATCTTATCCCTCTGAGCCTCTAACTTTGTTACTATAAACAATACTACTAACCTCATCTTAAACATAAAATCGTGCATAGGGACCATTGCCCAACTTAATATCATGAAATGTAATTTAATACCCATAACTTGTCAATAATATCACACTTTACAATTCTATACATGGATATTTTAACACATTTCAAAAACTCTTACATTACTAATGATTGACATATGACTTCACTTTGACTCTGACTATGCTGAACCTCTGTACTCGATCTGCTGGACTTAAACACCCTAGTGACTACCATCAATATCCATCCTCTGGAGCTCGTCCTCCAGTATTCCTGTAAAATAGTGAAACTGGGAGTGAGAGGGGGTTAGATCGTTTGAACACCTAATGAATGGATGGTTTAAAACGAAAACTGAAAATACTTAATGAAAATCCATTGTTCTAAAATTGAAATCTTTTCAAGAAAGCTGTATTTTCTGAAAACTCTTTCTTTTATGAAACTGGATCTCTTTTTGGAAAAATCTTCCAGAAAACCTTTCTTTCTGTCTGTAAAACTCTAAAATTTTCTAAAAAATTGAGTTTTTTTTCTAAATCTCTTTCATAAAACTTATCATTTCTGAAAATCGTATCTTTCAAAATCTTATTTCTAAAATCTATGTCTCTGAAAAACCTGACATATGAGGGCGTTACGTCTCTCCGTCCCCTCATACGCCTAAACTGAAAACCATATCTCTAAAAAAACCTGACATATGAGGGCGTTACGTCTCGTCATCCCCTCATACGCCTAAACTAGTGGTCTTGGGGTACTACGTCTCACTGTCCCCCAAGCCATTGAACTAGAGCCATATGTGCGGATCAATGCTATCATCTCGACTTGGAATCTAGGGTATAGGGGAGTTACGTCTCGCCGTCTCATTTAGCCCTGAAATCTATGATCTATGGGCATATGTCTTCCCTAGTCTTGAACTACGTATGCATACGTTATCTATATCCGTAAATTCCATATCCATCAATTCCATATCTGCCTCAAGTTACATCCGAGGTTGGTTTTCCCCCATGCCTCCGAAAATCATCAAAATCATGTTTTTCAAATCCTAAATTTTTAAAACATTTCTAATTCATAGAACGACTGAAATAAATTTGGATAACGCCCTATGTGCTGAAAGTTAAGTCTTAAATCAAAAGCAAATAAGTAGAAATCAATTTTAGAAAAGGGTCCACTCACAGATTTTAGGATCTGGCTGGTACTACTTCACTTCGTCGAAGAATATTGCGGTTCCTGCGATGATCTATAATCGAGAAACTCAATTAGTATATAAGTCATGAATTATGCTTGTAATATGACATAATGCGTGTATATGAGATGATATTAAATCTTTAGGGTGGTCTTTAATATCTTAAGTTGAAACTGAAATGATCTGTCTATTAAACGTCGCGATCTCGAGTCGGGAACATTGCGACGTCTATACGAGCAGACTCAGGCAGATAACATTTCATGTTTCGCGTCGTGATGTTGGGTGTTGGGCGTTGCGACACTCACAAAATCAGTCCCGAGGTTTCTAAACGACCGACCTGAGTCTCCATACGACCGACCTGATTCTCCACACGACCGACCCAAGTCTCCATACGAACAACCCAATACTTCCTCATCATCGACCTAAGGCTTCCTCACCACCGACCCGATTTCAATAAAACCTCACAATCATTATAATATCCGAAATCAATACAACTGACCCGAGGTAGAGGGTATTTTTTCATGTCCAGCGTGACTCCACACGCACCGACCCGAGGCAGAGAGCCTCCCCTTGTTACGCATCGCGACGCTTACCCGATTTCAGGGCTTAGCACAAACTCTTCAATGACATACCTCAAAGCAAAATTATATTTTAATAATTAAATTATATGTGCTTTTATTTATATATTTTTTGCTAATTTGCATCATGTTGAGGTAAATGATGAAGCTCTTCCTATGAAAATATATGTGATTTTTATTTATATTATATTATATAAATTATGATTATTTTCCAAATAAAATTCGTTCTTTTTAAAGTTTATTTAGGACTCTTGACTAGCAGTAGACAGTTTTCAATTGTCACAGATAATACTTGAATCCCATAAATGAGAGAGAGTTGACTATTAAAGATCTGGATTAGTTATAGATAATATGATTATATATATTTGCATATTTAGTACCTTGGCATGACTAATTATCGACATGACAGATTACATGTGTTGACATAATTAATATCTGATAATAATGAAATAAATTGATTGGAAAATAATAATAATTTATATTTTATAAAAAGTAAATTTTTTTTTATATTTGAAATATCAAAAATGGATCCCCTAACCACAATATTGTATTTTATTATTTTTATTTTATTAGTTGAATTATTATTTTATCATATTAAATCTATTCCATGTAGATCGATTCCGGACTTATAGAGTTATTTTATTATTTTGACACTCTTATATTTGGGAGTAAAGAACCATTTTGTGAGTATATCATGTTTTTGGCGTCGTTGCCGGGGAATAAAATTTAATATATAGGATAATAATTTAACCTTATTATATTTTTTTCACATTTTTGTTGTTTTGTGTAAAAAAACCCTTGCTAAATTATAGTCTCGGGAATCTGACTTTAAAAGACCATATTTGCCAATTTATAAGAAAATTATATGGGAATCATATCCTCAACCCATAGAGGTCATTCAAGCCATCACTGGACGTAAAACCCGAGGAAGATGTGAGTCACAATCACAACTACATTTCAATTTACTATTTTGATTTTTTTTTATTGATTTAAGCTATAACTTTTCTTTTAGTAGCAGTGTTGTAGATTCAATTGTCAATACCACACTAATCAGGTGATGTCTTCTAAACTCTACTTCTTCTTATTCAGACATTGGTGAACATGTCTCAATTTGGTTGGGGGAGGGGATAGTTGACTAGAATGATTTTTTTTTTATTTTTTTTGAAAAAAATTTTGCTTTGTGTGTAAAAAAAAAAATCAATTATTTTTATTTTTATCTAATTTCTTAACAAGTATTTTTTGTTCATTTCCTTTCGAATTATTTAAATTTATGAATTCTCCATAAAATTGTTTAAATTTGATTTTCATATGCTCATTAGACAAATATTATCAACAAACATGGTAACATATGATCATTGATTGTAAGTGAAATTTTTGTAATATTCAGTTTTCTAGTTGTTTGAGATAGCACCTAAGAGTAATGAAGTTTGTTTGTTTTTATTTTTAAAAAGAAAAAGAAAAAAAAACTAATTAAACTTCAACTTAGTAACCGGACATCTTGCCTCAACAAAAAGTTATTGTTATTGTAAAACGGTAGAGCTTGAGTTAAGAAAAAGAAAGAAAAAAAAGAGTGTGAATAAGTTTGATTTCGTAGCCTCTCTAACTCGAGCAATTAAGTTCGTAGGGGTATTTTAACACTTATTGCCCTAAGGCCAACTAGTCTGGAATCATTGGCCTAAAGCTCATTAAATAACCCTGGGCACTAACGGATTTGGATTCGAATCGGACTGCATCCGAATCCGATTCGATTCGTTTAACTTTGATATATTAGATCCGATAGTGTTCGATATCCTTATCAAACCCGAACCGATCTGATTCGATAACTATCGAATTGAATTAGATTTGTTCGATCCGATTCAAATACTTATCGAATCAGATAAGTTTGATTTGATTAATGATCCGTATTCGATAATAGATCTGAATTTGATAATGGATATGAATTTAATAACAGATCCAAATTTTTTAACGATCTGGATAAGTTTGATGTGATAACGGATACGAATTACAACATCCCAAATTTCCAATTCCCAAATTGACAAATTCAGTCCCAAATAATAGTTACAATACACATTACACAAGTCACTATAATTATAATCAAACAACCGCATTAACAAACAAGTCCAATGTATCTAAATGGCTAAACAATTATCCACACCACAATCCATATCCAAATATCCAACAACCAACATTCAACAAGCGTATTGCAAAAGTACATAATAACACATTGTTAAGTTTCCAATTCATCAAATCAAAATGCTATTTAAAAGTAAGAATGAACTTAAATAAACCTATTTCTCATATAACAGCAGAAATGTATAATATCCACACTATAAGTTCTGACAATAATTCTACACATGCAACCATGCACAATGAGCATTACTTAGCAGACAAAATGGAGATGAAGTTGTGAATTTGAAGCCAGATGGCTAGCACACATCAATAGTTCAACACAAATGGGAAGTGGCCATTTTCCTGAAGAATAGTTTGGCAAAGCTGGTTACTTCAGGAAGACATGAACATACAAGTATTTGACGGCTCAAATAACCTCAAAGCTCCAAAAGGCATTGGCACTTTCACATAACACTCTAATTGCTATGATGCTCAAATAACCTCAAAACTCTAAAAGGCATTAACAAGTTAGTGTGATGCATAAATTTAGTTTTGGAAAATGTGGTTCAACATCATCATGTTAAGTTTTAGCACCAGTGCATTTTTAACTTCTAGGGGCATGCTCATGTGAAGTTTGGTTGTGCTTGATATAAATTTCTAAACTTTACACGCATGATGACTATCTATACATGTAAATTTATGCACGTGCTTTGTATTTATGAATTATGATACTCGGTTTAGGACTTTGTCTCTTGGAACATGTATAGTTGGGCTATTATTGATAACTGAATGTTGATGGTGGGAAGAAATTAGAGGTGATTTGAAGATGCATGTGTAGGTTGTAACTTCTAAATTCACTGATAAACTATCTATCTCTGAAATAAATAAAGATCTATCTAATAAACTATCAAAATTGTACCTTCAAGGTAATTGGATTCAAACTCTACTGCCAGCAATATGATCCAATGATTGTGATTCAAATTGTAACTTATGATATTCATCAAAGAAAATACAAAAAAAAAAAAAAATTAAAGTTTTCATTTTATGGTATTCACAATAAAAATTAAAAAAAAAACTATATAATAAGCTTTTTTTACCTTCCTCAAGCTTTTCATAGTACTCTACCTCCAATAGCATGACTTCCACCTCATTGGTTTTATCAATTGTAACTTATTCCCTATCTAATTTTGAGTACAAATTAGAGTCTCGACCATAACGGGAGTTAATGAGTTACAAAAACTATCAAGAACACGACCGCTCGTACTAAATGTTGATTCAGATGCCACTGTCGATATTGGCATTGTAAAAATATCACGAGCAATCCTAGCCAAAATCAGATACTTATCAGTATTTGTTTTCTACCATATCAGAATGCTAAAGCTAGGGTCATGACTATTCTCATGGGGTTCCATCAAATACATATAAACCTCAATACTTTCCTTTTGATGAATGACATGACTAGTCTGAAAAAAACGGATCATCAGGTTGCACGTTTGTATTGTGTTTAAGCATTCTATCTTATGCTCGCAGTCTAACAAACGGCTGAGATTGTGTCATACCAACACTAGATCCATATCCAACAACACCAGTTACACCACAGCCCTTGATCCATCGCCATCAATAAATAACCCAATTGTGTTATACTAATCATTATACATATCATATAATCTTTTCAATAAATCTCTAGTGGACTTTCTCATTTCCTCTATCTTAACATTATCATTGTCAAAAAGTATACCAAAGCAAACAGAGGCAAATGTCATCTTACGTCGTGGATCAAGAATAGTATTGATAATCAATAATTTATTTATTTTGGTAGTGGTCTCCCAATATTTATCAAATTTCATCTTCATATATATGGCCATCTCATGCAAAAGAAGATGTTCATTATGCATTAGGTTTTTCAAGCTAGTATGAATCTTGCAAATCTCATTGTAGGTGAAACAATTTGTGATGGTAGACGAGGAACTAAACATATTTGTTATATAATAAAAAATCTCCAAAAAATTAGCAAAGCATTGAGCTTTCTCCCAATCCACATCGATAGGGGCCAAATCCATTTTCTCCTCATTTTCATCATCTCTAAAATATAGAGCATAGTGACCATCATCATCAATCATGTTGGTTTCTATAATGTGTCCCAAACAAGATTAAGCATATGAAATACTATATTTGAATATATATAAAAGACTTGAAGCATGGCGGAATCATACTTACAAAGCTATGTGATGAAGAAGATGATCAAATGGTGGAAGCTCCAAGTTTTGGAAGATTCGGCCAAGAGGAGGAAAAGAAGGAAGCTCCAACTTTGTGTATTCCTTGCTCTATGATGGTTTCCCTATCACCTCTTTTGATCCCTTGAAGGTGCTAGCCTTGCATGTTCCAAACATCAACCTTTTCTTCAAGCTTTTGGCAACCAAATTTGAAGAAGATGAAGACCAAAACTGCATGCAGTTTTTTCGGTCAAGTAAAGGAGAGAAGAGAGGATTTTCTTAATTGATTTTGATACCAAAAATCAATTTATATTTATGTCATAATTTTTATTAAATTAATAATAAATCTATGACATAAACCATGCAATGGCTTAGAGTGTCAAACACTCAAACTCCATGCAAAACCTTTGAGTGCAATGCACACTATCACCATGCAATGCCTTAGAGTGTTTTGTACACTATTAACATGCAATGCCTTATTAATAAAATAATGCATATAATGACAAGTGTCATGTGGGCCCCACACGTTTCCAAATGGAAGTGGGCCCACGTCCACTCACGCGTTCGGGTTCGATATTTCCGAAATACCGAACTTGCGTCGCGACGTTAATTAAATCGAATTTAAATAATCGCGCCTAGCGAAATTATTATTTACGTCGCTAACGAATTAATTCTAAATTAACTCGTATGCTCGAATTAAAATTAATTTTAATTTCGCGTCGAAATCGAATTTCAATTATTATATCGAATATAATAATCTTACTGATTAATTCCAAATTAATCGTTCTCTCTCTCTAAATAAGGCACTTTATCCGAGATAAAGTTTCTCCGCAATTAATCCAAGATTAATTAAGTTCGAATCAAATATCATAGGTGAATCTTCGGGAAGCGACCCAAGAGACCTCCGGATATTTTGGCAGTAGTAAATACGGTCGTCGGATAATCCGAACACGTACGTACCTCGTACTACGTCTTTACCGATTCACAAGACAAGGTTGGCTTCTAGCAAAGCGCCATGCCTACCCAATTCTCCAGAAATATTCTTATAGGAATATAAGATCTATATCAAGCGTAGTATACCGTAGTATTGCGTACATCGATCCAGTATCAGATGATCACATGCTAGGCCTAGGGCTGGAGATGTGTCTGCCCCGTACGAAACATATATCGGACATCAAGCAACTAGTCTCTTTAAATCGGACAATCCTGACCTGGTCATATTGTCCCGACGGTTGCAACCTTTTATAGAGTACTAGTTCTGTGCCTGCGTGATCATCACCTCCATATGTCTGAAGCGATACTTCCATCTTGACATCACATCCAGTACACTACGCTTCTCGATAAACCCAGAAGAGGTGTACACAGAACCGGTTAAGGTCCCCAACACCAAAACCAAAGTTTACCGATTGTCGCAAGTACTAGCGATGTAAGTCTCAGGTTAAGACCATATACACCTACCCTGATGCGGCCTCCCATAGACACATAGACATACTACCAATGGGATTCCGCGGGGTCTATCCAGAGCGAAGCTGTTTTCCGTACCATCGGTAAAACACAACCTCCTATCGCACTTGCATAAGTATCCAATACTTAAATATATGAGAACTATGCCGTTGTGCCCTCACAACGTGCACAAGCGCAATACTAGCCTATTCCGCATTATCGATGTCCAGTCTCGATAATACTACGGCTAGGGATATTTAATGATTAAACCTTTATGGATTGATACTGTCTCATATCATCTCAATCCAGTACTAATCATATGGACTTTCGCCATTTATATATCAAAGTAAATAAAATTACAAAACGGCAAAAGGCAATTTCATTATCACATAGTTAATTTTGTACAATAATACAATATCATTTACAAACAGTGACGCTATGGGACATAATGTCTAACAATCTCCCACTTGGCCTATAGCCAGTCACTCAAGCATCTAATACCCGAACTATGTATGTGTCGTTCAAAAACTTGCTGAATAGCCTTCGTCAGCGGGTCTGCAATGTTATCATCTGATGTGACCTTCTCGACTTTTACATCGCCACGATGTATAATCTCCCGAATCAGATGGTAACGTCGAAGAACATGCTTGGACCGTTGATGAGACCTTGGTTCCTTAGCCTGCGCTATAGCCCCGTTATTGTCACAATACAATGGAACGGGCTCTGCTGCTAACGGAACTACTCCTAATCCGATTAGGAACTTTCGGATCCAAACTGCCTCCTTTGCTGCTTCAGATGCAGCGAGTGTACTCCGCTTCTGTTGTTGAATCGGCAACAGTATCTTGCTTGGAAGATTTCCAGCTCACTGCTCCGTTATTCAAACAAAAAATGTACCCGGATTGTGACCTGTAGTCATCCTTGTCGGTTTGGAAACTTGCATCGGTATACCCAGATACCGCAAGTTCTCCACCTCCATAAATTAAGAAAGCATCCTTAGTTCGTTTAAGATATTTAAGGATATTCTTAACTGCTATCCAGTGACCTTCACCTGGATCGGCCTGATAGCGACTACACATGCTCAAAGCATATGAGACATCAGGTCGTGTACATATCATGGCATACATGATCGATCCGACTGCCGAGGCGAACGGTATCCGACTCATGTTGTCTCTCTCTTCCTGAGTCTTAGGACACATGTCCTTAGACAGAGAGGTACCACGTATCATTGGAACCAATCCCCTCTTGGATTGTTCCATGTTGAATCGCTTCAACACTTTATCAATGTATGTACTCTGGGAGAGTCCAAGCAGCTTTCTAGATCTATCCCGGTAGATCTTTATTCCAAGAATAAAGGCTGCTTCTCCCAGATCTTTCATGGAGAATTTTAATGAAAGCCAAGCTTTCACCGACGTTAGCATGGGAATGTCATTGCCTATCAGCAATACGTCGTCGACATAAAGGACGATAAAAGTAAGTGCTCTCCCACTAACCTTCTTGTATACACAAGGGTCATCTGCGTTTTGCACGAAATCATATTCTTTTATGATCTCATCAAAACGTTGATTCCATGACCGTGATGCTTGCTTCAATCCATAAATGGATCGATTTAACTTACAAACCTTGTTTGCAAGTCTTGGCACGATAAAACCGTCAGGCTGTTGCATATAAACATCCTCCAAAAGGTTTCCGTTAAGGAAAGCGGTTTTAACGTCCATCTGCCATATCTCGAAGTCGAAATATGCAGCTATTGCAAGCATTATCCGAATGGATTTAATCATGGCAACGGGTGAGAAGGTCTCGTCATAATCAATACCGTATTGTTGACGATACCCCTTCGCTACAAGCCTAGCTTTGTACGTTTGTACGTTGCCATCCATGTCGGTCTTCTTCTTGAAGATCCATCTGCATCCAATAGGCTTTACGCCTTCTGGTGCATCAACCAGTGTCCAAACTTGGTTGGCGTACATGGAATCCATCTCGGACTTCATGGCTTCTTGCCATAAAGCGGAATCGATATATTTCGTATCGCTTCCTCATACGTAGCCGGCTCATTATCCTCAATCAGATTAATATCTACATGAGGTGAGATCAGGAACCCATACCTCTCAGGTACTGTTCTGACTCTCTCCGACCTACGCGGTCCTTGTGTATGTGAAGTTTGTGGTACAGACTCATCCTGGACGGTCTGTTCTTGTTCCGTCGTTGATTCATTGCCAGGAACAGTATCACTACGATCTTCATCGAGTTCTACTTTCCTCCCACTTACCACTGCATTTAAAAATCCTTCTCAAGGAAAAATGCTTGTAGAGCAACAAATACTTTGTTCTCTTGTGGGTGATAGAAGTAATATCCTTTGGTTTCCCTAGGATATCCTACAAAAAGGCATTTATCAGTTTTGGGTTCAAGTTTGGTACTTTCCAAACGTTTAACATGTGCCCAGCATCCCCAAATCTTCAGGAAAGAGAAACCTGGTTTCCTTCCTGTCCATATCTCATATGGAGTCTGTTCAACAGACTTTGACGGTACTTTATTCAAAATAAGTATAGCACTGTTTAATGCGTATCCCCAGAAGGATATTGTTGGTAGCTCAGTGCGACTCATCATTGACCTTACCATGTCCAACAAGGTGCGGTTTCTCCGTTCGGACACACCGTTTAATTGCGGTGTTCCAGGAGGAGTCCACTGTGAAAGAATACCATATTCTTTCAAGTAATCTTGAAACTCATAACTTAAGTATTCGCCACCACGGTCTGACCGTAATGTCTTAATACTCTTCCCTGTTTGTTTCTCCACTTCGTGTCGAAACTCTTTGAATTTCTCAAAAGTTTCCGACTTGTGTCTCATAAGATACACATAACCGTAACGAGATGCATCATCTGTAAAGGTTACGAAGTAGTGAAATCCACCTCTAGCCTGGCTAGACATGGGCCCGCATACGTCAGTATGAACGAGAGCCAACAGTTCTGTGGCACGTTCACCTTTACCGCTAAAAGGTGATTTAGGCATTTTGCCTAAAAGACAAGATTCGCAGACGTCATATGAATTGAGATCAAATTCGTCCAAGTACCCACTCTTCGAAAGTGTGGATATGCGAGTCTTGTTAATGTGTCCTAGACGACAATGCCACATATAAGCTTCATCTTTTAGATTACTCCTTTTGAGCCTTTTGTTTGTCATTTTAGGAGATTCATTTATATTCAAAATATAAAGACCGTTATTTGCAACAGCTGTGCAAATTTCTGCATCATTTTTATATAAATAACACCCAGTGTTTCTGAATACAAAAGTGTAACCCTGCTGGGTTAACAAGGATACAGATATAATATTCCTAGTTAAACTAGGTACAAAATAACAGTTCAAAAGTTTAAGTACATGCTGCCTGAGGGCAGTTCTAAAACAAAAGTCCCTACGGCCAAAACAGCAACTGGTGTTCCGTTTCCGACCCGTAGATCCATCTCCCCTGACGCCAGCATCCTGCTATCATGCAGATCCTGCACATCAGTACAAATATGAGCACCACAACCAGAATCAAAAATCCAATTTTTAAAACTAGAAGTATTCATATTTATCTCAATAACAAACATACCAGAGGCGTAGCCTTGCCACCCTTGCTATCCTCCTTCTGCACAATGCTCATTTGGCAGTCACGTTTCCAGTGACCCCTTTTGCCGCAGAGAGGCAGATGTCGCGAGATTTGTCCTTTGGCTTCCTAGAAGCCACTGTCAACTTGCCTTTGCCCTTCTTTTTGAACTTCCTCTTCCTCGCACCTCCAATTGCCATGGGCCTAGCCTTTGGCGCATGAGAGGTCGATGCATAATGCGCCTCGCGCTTGCTCCCTTTTAGGAGTCCCTTTCGGACTCCTTCAGCACGGACAACAACTCTCCGAGAGTGTCGTCAGTATCCATCAACTTATAGTTGACGATGATTTGTTTCCAAGTATCGGGCAGCGATTGTAATATCATATCAATCGTCAGCTCTGCCTCCAAGACAATGCCCATATTGGCTAACTCATCTATGTCAGCGATCATTTGAGTCCCGTGGGCCTCAACTGATGCGCCATCTGTCATCCGGGAGCGGAAGAGTTTCCTTACTAGCTCGTACCTCTTCATCCGCTTGTTAGTGCGGTGAAGATCACGCAATCTTGCCATCATGTTATAGGGATCCAAGTCCCTGTTTTGGCGTCTGAAATGCTGGGTCATTGCAGCTAGCATAACTGACTGAGCTTGGTCACAATCGTCACTATGAGTCTTCCATAACTCTAGCTCCAGTGGCTCAGTGGGTTTAGGCGGGAGAGGCCTCTGAATAGTATACAGTACCCTCTCAGCCCCAAGCACTATCTTGAGGTTCATTTCCCAGTCGGCAAAGTTTGTCCCTTTGAAGACATTATCGCCCATGATTATGTCGCGGATATTACCTTTGCCAGTCATCTTGACAACTATAGTCCAACTATAAAGTCAACGATGTTATGGGTACAGTCAAACTGTTACAAGTAAAATAACAATATATTAGTCCAACTAATCATTTAAAATATTGACGAAATAATTTTGAAAGACGAGTAAGGCTAATATCTGAACGAGATTGCAAATTCAATAATAGCCTCCCACTATTTTCTTCAAGTTTCTAACCCTCTGTAGAGAACTCGGGAAATCGAATTTCCTAGTGGGCTAGGATCCCGTTAAATAACACACAACCTTGACTTTGGCCAATAAAAATTGTATGCTATTTAACTTAGGTAGATCTCCATGATCAATTGGATCTCATCCAATTCCTAGATCCGGTTAGGTGGACATCCAAGTCCGAAACATATGTATAATGCCAATGTAACCATTACATTTTCCTAACCCTATCCTCCGAATCATCTAGGCCTTGGCTTTGGCCAAAAACAAACCTAGTGATTCCAGTTAAGCGGGACCCATTGACGAGGAAAGTTTCGTAATCAATGTCGTTGGACAAAAAGTGATCTTGACTTTGGCCAATAAAAATCACGATTTGGACAAGACACCGATATGCAACAAAACTCTCATGATTCAAGTACATCCTTGATTGACAAAGGTCTTGACTTTGGTCAAAAACAAACCAATGCCAACTTCGGATCTTGAACAAGAACCATTCAATGGAAGGATATTCGCTTAATATAAATTGAGGGATTTTCGCGTAATTGGCAACCAATTTATTTATCTTTGTTAGGTCTCATCATCATACACCCTTAAGCATGCTTCTAAAACATCATAAAGCGCGTAAAGTAAATTAATAGTGATATGCGGATGGATATATAAACAACTTGTTCCTAGAACAAATCACTCCCTTTCCTCTCCCCGCTAGCACTATTCTACTTCTACCCAATTACATAATACAATAAGAGAAACCTCATTTACATTGAGGGGAATTAGGTGAGAAGAGAATACAAAGAGATAAAGAGATAAGGCTGGACACGCAGGTCCAATTTATAAATTCCAAATTTACAATAATTTCTAAAATTACCCTTTCCCTTCTAATATCCATCCGATATACACTATTCATTCATCACATACATATATATTCAAACAAGACATGCTTCTACAACCAATCTAATCCAATTAATTAGTCTTTGTTAAAGTGATCATCCAATGTTCAAACAACGGTTTGATTTTGCGCGAGTCCAACTCGATTGAGAATAAGTACATAAGGTACGAATTCGCGAATTATATCGAACTACTTATTAAATCTAATTTAATTCGTATTCAATACTAATTCAATTATTTAATTCCAAATTAAATGTTTACACTTTTAATGTGCTTTAAAGACTTAGATTCTAAATCTAATCTTATTGGGCCTCAAAGCCCAACTAACATCCAATGTTGAATTTAATTCAAGTCAAATGGACTTAGAATTGATTTATTAAGGCTTGGGCTTTGGTCAATGTGGGTCAAACCTAATTACCAAGCCCAAATAAGGAATCACCCTTAAGTGCCATAAAACCAATTTTAAGCCCATAAGGCCCAATTAAATTATTAAAGCCCATTAATTAAATTTTAATATTCCAAACATTAAAGTCCAATTAATTAAAGTGTAATACCAAGATTAATGTATTAAACCAAATATTTCAAAAATACCCATTTAATTTATTAATCATCAAATTTTCAAAATAAATGTCCAACATTAATTTTAACAAAATCAACTCCTTTACATGTCCAATGTATTCGGCCAAGGTGAGTTTTTGTGTCGATTTGTTTTTCAATCCGATTGAATTATTAATCTACGTCCCGTACACGTTCTAAGTCATCCAATGATCTTAACACAAAAAATTTCAATCCACTCCAAGTAGGACACATTCGGCCAAGGCATGATTTGGGGAAAAATTCATCCAATGCATTTTTCATAAAATTGATTCCATGTATCATCATTCTATATACATGTAAGCATTCTTATTAATCAAATTTCACAAGAACATGCTTCAATCAATTTCACCATACATTCGGCCAAGGTCAAATTTTGGGGAAAAATCATCCAATGCATTTTTCATAAAATTGATTCCATGTATCATCATTCTATATACATGTAAGCATTCTTATTCATCAAATTTCACAAGAACATGCTTTAACCAATTTTATCACACCATTCGGCCAAGGTTAAAATTTTGGGGAAAAATCATCCAATGCATTTTTCATAAAATTGATTTCATATAACATCATTCTATATACATGCAAGCATACTTATTCATCAAATTTCACAAGAACATGCTTCAACCAATTTTATCAAATTTTAACCTAAAGTATTTCATGCTTAAACCTAGCTCAATGATACCATTGTTGGTTTCTATAATATGTCCCAAACAAAGATTAAGCATGTGAAATACTATATTTGAATATATATAAAAGACTTGAAGCATGGCGGAATCATACTTACAAAGCTATGTGATGAAGAAGATGATCAAATGGTGGAAGCTCCAAGTGTTGGAAGATTCGGCCAAGAGGAGGAAGAAGAAGGAAGCTCCAAGCTTTGTGTATTCCTTGCTCTATGATGGTTTCCCTATCACCTCTTTTGATCCCTTGAAGTGCTAGCTAGCCTTGCATGTTCCAAAATCAACCTTTTCTTCAAGCTTTTGGCAACCAATTTGAAGAAGATGAAGACCAAAATGCAGCAGTTTTTTCGGTCAAGTAAAGGAGAGAGAGAGGATTTTCTTAATTGATTTTGATACCAAAAATCAATTTATATATGTCATAATTTTTATTAAATTAATAATAAATCTATGACATAAACCATGCAATGGCTTAGAGTGTCAAACACTCAAACTCCATGCAAAACCTTTGAGTGCAATGCACACTATCACCATGCAATGCCTTGAGTGTTTTGTACACTATTAACATGCAATGCCTTATAATAAAATAATGCATATAATGACAAGTGTCATGTGGGCCCCACACGTTTCCAAATGAAAGTGGGCCCACGTCCACTCACGCGTTCGGGTTCGATATTTCCGAAATACCGAACTTGCGTCGCGACGTTAATTAAATCGAATTTTTAAATAATCGCGCCTAGCGAAATTATTATTTACGTCGCTAACGAATTAATTCTAAATTAACTCGTATGCCCGAATTAAAATCTAATTTTAATTTCGCGTCGAAATCGAATTTCAATTATTATATCGAATATAATAATCTTACTGATTAATTCCAAATTAATCGTTCTCTCTCTCTAAATAAGGCACTTTATCCGAGATAAAGTTTCTCCGCAATTAATCCAAGATTAATTAAGTTCGAATCAAATATCATAGGTGAATCTTCGGGAAGCGACCCAAGAGACCTCCGGATATTTTGGCAGTAAATACGGTCGTCGGATAATCCGAACACGTACGTACCTCGTACTACGTCTTTACCGATTCACAAGACAAGGTTGGCTTCTAGCAAAGCGCCATGCCTACCCAATTCTCCAGAAATATTCTTATAGGAATATAAGATCTATATCAAGCGTAGTATACCGTAGTATTGCGTACATCGATCCAGTATCGGATGATCACATGCTAGGCCTAGGGCTGGAGATGTGTCTGCCCCGTACGAAACATATATCGGACATCAAGCAACTAGTCTCTTTAAATCGGACAATCCTGACCTGGTCATATTGTCCCGACGGTTGCAACCTTTTATAGAGTACTAGTTCTGTGCCCTGCGTGATCATCACCTCCATATGTCTGAAGCGATACTTCCATCTTGACATCACATCCAGTACACTACGCTTCTCGATAAACCCAGAAGAGGTGTACACAGAACCGGTTAAGGTCCCCAACCACCAAAACCAAAGTTTACCGATTGTCGCAAGTACTAGCGATGTAAGTCTCAGGTTAAGACCATATACACCTACCCTGATGCGGCCTCCCATAGACACATAGACATACTACCAATGGGATTCCGCGGGGTCTATCCAGAGCGAAGCTGTTTTCCGTACCATCGGTAAAACACAACCTCCTATCGCACTTGCATAAGTATCCAATACTTAAATATATGAGAACTATGCCGTTGTGCCCTCACAACGTGCACAAGCGCAATACTAGCCTATTCCGCATTATCGATGTCCAGTCTCGATAATACTACGGCTAGGGATATTTAATGATTAAACCTTTATGGATTGATACTGTCTCATATCATCTCAATCCAGTACTAATCATATGGACTTTCGCCATTTATATATCAAAGTAAATAAAATTACAAAACGGCAAAAGGCAATTTCATTATCACATAGTTAATTTTGTACAATAATACAATATCATTTACAAACAGTGACGCTATGGGACATAATGTCTAACAAATCATTCGATCAAAGGCCTTCTAGAAGCAATGCAGTATAAACATAAAGTAGGTAGAATTCCACCTAGTAGGAACATCTAAGATGACACTTCCCTTGAAATATATAAGTTTCACGTGAGAAATGCCAATTTAAATGCTTCTAACTGATAGAGAATATCTGGCCTTTGTAGGTTTCTAGGCAACAAAGATCAATTAAAGCAAGAAATCATGTGAATACGCACCAAGTAAAGTCAAATAGCGGAAAAATACTCACTTTGATCGGCTAAGTGGATGTAGGAGATAATAAAATTCCAAGCTTTGTGTTGTGCTCCAAGCTCTCATTTGATGTATGTGAGCTTCCAAGCTTCGTGAATGAGATTCCAAACACATGGGAAAGGTTCCCTATCACTTTGTATGAATCTTTGGTTGTGCTAGCATAGAAAAAAATTGCAACAATTTCTTCTTGTTCTTTGATGAATTCGGCCAAGCCAAAATGGGAGAGAAAATATTTCTTTGGGTGTGAATGAGAGAGAAGAGAATGAAGTGAATGTTTACTTGTGTAATTGATTTCAAAAATCAAAAATTAAAGATATACCAAAATCTAATAATTGGTAAAAGTCAATCACCTTATCTACTTGAGTGTAAAACAAGTTTCCATCAATTCTTACACTAACTTCCATCACCATAAAGGTAAATGATTGACTAGTGATGTGACTTGATGTGACTTGTGGGCCCCACTTGAATTCAAAATCCGAGTGGGCTCGCAAACACTCACGGGCCCGGGTTCGTTAATTCTGAATTAACGAATTTTCCGTTCTCTCTGTAATTAATCATAGATTAATTCTGTTTGAATCATACGTCATCGATGAATCTTCGGGAAGAGACCCATGAGATCTCTGGATATGTTGGCAGTAAATCCAGTCGTCAGACCATCCGAACACGTGAGTACCTCGTACTATGTTCTTACCAATTTACGAGACATAGTTGGCTTCTAGCAAAGCACCGTGCGTACCCAATTCTCCAGAAATATTCTTAAAGGAATATACAATCAATGTCAGGCGTAGTATACGTAGTATTACATATTGCGATCCAGTATCGAATGTCACATGCTAGGCCTTGGGCTGGAATTGTGTTTGCCATGTACGAAACATATATCGGATCTCTGGTAACTAGTCTCTATAATCGGATAAGCATGACCTAGTCATATTATCCCGATGACTGCAGTACATAAGAGTACTAGTTCCGTATCCTGCGTGATCATCATCTCCATATGACTGGAGTGATACTTCCATCTTGACATCACACCCAATACACTGCGATTCTCAATATACCCAGAAGAGGCGTACACAGAACCTGTTAAAGCCTTGGACGACCAAAACCAAAGTATACTGATTGTCGCAAGTATTAGCGATGCAAGTCTTAGGTTTAGACCAAATACACCTACCCTAATTCGGACTCCCATAGACACATAGTCATACTACCAATGGAATTCTGAGGGGTCTATCCTGAGCGAAGCTGTTTCCGTACCATCGGTAAACACAACCTCCTATTATACTTGCATAAGTATCCAATACTTAAATATATGAGAACTATGCAGTTATGCTCCCACAACGCGGACAAGTGCAATACTAGTCTATTCCGCATTATCGATGTCCAGTCTCGATAATACTACGACTAGAGATATTTAATGATTAAACCTTAATGGATTAATATTGTCTTATATCTTATTAATCCGGAACTAATCATTTGGACTTTTATCATTTATATATATCACGGTAATCCAATTACAAATGATAAAAGAGCAATTTCCTTTGTCACATAGTTAATTTGTACAACAACACCATGTTCTGTACAAATAGTGATGTTATGGGTCATAATTATCCAACAATCTCCCACTTGGCCTATAGCCAATCACTCAAGTGTCCTACCCCTGAACTATGTACGTGTCGCTCAAACTTTTGCTGAGAAACAGCTTTCTTCAGCCGATTTGCTAGGTTATCATCTGATGCGATTTATTCGATCATCACATCGCCATGATGTATGATCTTACGAATCAGTTGAAATAGTTGAAGTATATACTTGGATCATTGATGAGACAAATAATTCTTTAGCCAGTGCTGTAGCCTAGCTCTGCTGCTAACAGAACTACTTTTAATCTAATTAGGAATTTTATAGATCCAAATCGCTTCTTTTGCTGCCTCAGCTGCATCAATATTTCGATTTTGTTGTTTATTCAGCAACAGTATCTTGCTTGGAAGATTTCCAGCTCACTGTTCCGTTATTCAAACTATATAGTACCTTTATTGTGAGTTACAGTCGTCTTTGTCGGTTTGGAAACTTGTAGCGGTGAACCCAGTCACTTCAAGTTCTCATTCTCCATAAATTAAGAATGCATCCTTAGTTCGTCTAAGATACTCAAGGATGTTCTTAACATCAATCAAGTGACTATCACCTGGATCAGCCTGATTGTGACTCCATATGCTCAAAGCATATGAGACACCAGGTCACGTACATACTTTCAATGTATGAGTTCTCGGAGAGTGCCAACAACTTTTAGATCTATCCCAGTAGATCCTTATTCCTAGAATAAAGGTTGCATCTCCCAAGTATTCTATGGAGAATTTTCATGAAAGCCAAGCTTTCACCGATTGTATTATGGGAATGTCATTTCCAAGAAATCATATTCATCATTATATAGGACAATCATTGTCAGTGCACTCCCACTAACCTTCTTATATACACAAGAATTATATTCGTTTTGAATTAAATCATATATACCATCATGATCTTATCAAAACATTAGTTCCAAGAACGTAATGCTTGCTTCAATCCATAAATGGATCGATTTAACTTGCAAACCTTGTTTGCATGTTTTTTTGGTAAGACAAAACCGTCAGGATGTTGTAAACATCCTCCAAAAGGTTTCCGTTTAAGGAAAGCGATTTTGACGTTCAGCTACCATATTTGATTAATGAAGCATGCATCATTAGCAAGCATTATCCAAATGGATTTAATCATGACAACAAGTAAAAGGTTTCGTCGTAATCAACACAATGTTGATAACGATACATTTTCGTTACAAGCCTAGCTTTGTACGTTTGTACGTTTCCATCCATGTATGTCTTCCTTGAAGACTCATTTAGTACCAATAGGCACAATGCCTTCCGGTACAACAACCAGTGTCCAAACTTGGTTGGTATACATGGAATCCATTTCAGACATCATGACACTTTGAAATAATAGGGAGTCGATACCTTGTATCACTTCCTCATACGTAGTCAGTTCGTCTTCCTCAATAAGATTGACATCTACATGAGGTGAGATCAGAAACCCATACCTCCCAGGTTGTTTTTCTGACTCTCTCTGACTTACGCGGTTCTTGTGTATTCGAAGATTATTATATCAGTTTCATCCTTGATGAACTGTTTGTGTTCCATTAAGGATTCGGTGCCTAGAACAGTATTACTCTGATTTTCATCGAGTTTTACTTTCCCCCGACTTACCACTGCATATAGGTATTCCTCTTAGGAAAACCGCATGGAGAGCAACAATTACATTGTTCTCTTGTGAGTTGTATAAGTAATATACTTTGGTTTCCCTAGGATAACCTACAAATAGGCACTTATTCGATTTGGGTTCTAGTTTGGTATCATCCAAACATATGCCCAGCATTCCCAAATCTTCAGGAATGAGAAAACCCGGTTTCTTTCCTGTTCATATCTAATATGAAGTCTGTCTAACAGATTTTCATGGAACCTTATTCAAAATAAGTATTGTATTGTTTAATGCGTATCTCTAGAAGGAAAATGGTAGCTCAGAGCGACTCATAATTAACCTAACTATGTCCAACAAAGTTCGATTTCTCTGTTCGGACACACCGTCAAATTGAGGTGTTCCGTGAAGAGTCCAAATTGAAAGAATACTATACTCTTTCAAGTAATTGAGAAACTTATTGCTTAAGTATTTTCATCACGATCCAATCGTGATGTTTTAATACTCTTACCGGTCTGTTTTATACTTCGTGTCGAAACTCTTTGAATTTATCAAAATTTTCCGATTTATGTTTCACAAGAAACACATAACCACAACGCGATGCCACGGCCATAAAGGTTACGAAGTATTCATATCCACCTCTAGCCTAGCTAGATATGGGCCCACTTACGTGTTGGAGTTCTACGGTCCCGAGGATCGAATAGCAAGCATAAAAACACATGTGCGAATACAACGAGGGAGTTGCGGAATACTCACATCGATCGGTTGAGAGATGCGGGAGACAATAAAAAATCTTTTTCTGCCTCCTCCAAGCTCGGCAGTGGGCAGTTTCTTCAGCTTCCATTTTCGGCTTTGGTGATCTCCATTGTTGCTCCAAGCTCCAAGCTTTGGTTGATGGTGATTCCAAGCTCATGAAGTGAGTTCCCTATCACCTTTGTATGGCTCCTATGTGTGCTAGCACTCAAGAAATTTGCCACAAATTTCACTTTTTTCTTCCTCTTCATTTTCGGTCCAACCAGAAAAATAGAAGAGTAAGAAGGTCCAAAATCGTGTGAGAGAGAGGAGCATTTTTTGCTCCAAAACCGTAAAGGTTGCAAGAGAGAGAGATCAATTGTTTTTGTTTTTGTATATCTAATACACAAAACCAAAAAAGTCAAATACCAAATATTAAATAAATGATAAATGTCTTTCAAGCTTTCAAAAGCTTTTTCCAACAACTCCCATCAAGTCACATCACTCAATCAATCAAGAGACAAGTTGTCACATCACTCAAAGTGACTAATGATTTGACGATTGATGTGACTAATGATTTGACGCTTGATTTGACTTACGTGCCGCACTCGAATTCGAAATGCGAATGCGCTCGCAAACAATCCCGGGCTCGGGTACGCTAATTCCAAATTAACGAATTTTTCGTTGCGACGTAATTAAATAATTATGCCTAGCGAAATCACTATTCACATCGCTAACGAATTAATTCTAAATTAACTCGTTCGCCCGAATTAAAATCTAATTTTAATTCCGTGTCGAAATCCAATTTCGTATAATATATCGAATATATTATTTTATCGATTTATTCCAAATTAATTATTCTCTCTCTTATATGATATTTTATCCCAGATAAAATATCTCCGTAATTAATCCCAGATTAATTTTCTCTCTCATTTAATTAATCCCAGATTAATAAAGTGCGAGTTATACGTCATCGGTGAATCTTCGGGAAGCGACCCATGAGATCCCCAGATATGTTGGCAGTAAATCTGGTCATCGGACTATCCGAACACGTAAGTACCTAGTACTACGTTTGTACTGATTTACAAGATAAGGTTGGCTTCTAGCAAAGCGCCATGCCTACCCAATTCTCCAGAAATATCCTTACAGGAATAAGGTGATCTATATCGGGCGTAGTATATGTAGTATTGCGTATTTCGATCCAGTATCGGATGATCACATGCAAGACCTGAGGCTGGTACAGTGTCTGCCCCGTACGAAGCATATATCGGATTACTAGCAACTAGTCTCTTTATTATCGGATAATCATTACCAAGTCATATTATCCCAATGGTTGCAACCCTTAGAAAACCAGTTCTGTATCCTTGCTCGATCATCATCTCTATATGACTGGAGTGATACTTCCGTCTTGACATCACACCCAACACACTACGATTCTCAATATACCCAGCAGATCCGTACACAGAACCTGTTAAAGCCCTGGACGACCAAAACCAAAGTATATTGATTGTCGCAAGTATTAGTGGTGCAAGTCTCAGGTTAAGACCAAATACACCTACCCTGATTTCGGACTTCCATAGACACATCGTCATACTACCAATGGAATTCCGAAGGGGTCTATCCAGAGCGAAGCTGTTTCCCATACCATCGGTAAAACACAACCTCCTATTACACTTGCATGAGTATCCTATACCCAAATATATGAGAACTATACCGTTATGCCCTCACAATGCGCACAAATGTAATACTAGTCTTTTACGCATTATCGATGTCCAATCTCGATAATACTCTGACTAGGGATATTTAATGATTTATCCTTCGTGAACTGATATTGTCTTATATCATTCTCAATCCAGGAACAAATCAGAAAGACCTCATATCATTTATACATCTTGGTGATCTAATCATAAATGATAAGAGAGCAATCTCCTTTGTCACATGGTTAATTTGTACAACAACACCATGATCTGTACAAATAATGACGCTATGGGTCATAATTGTCCAACATTACGTCACTATGAACGAGGGCTAACAGATCGGTGGCACTTCCACTTTTACCAAGTAAAAGGTGTTTTAGGCACTTTGCCTAATAAACTACATTCGTAGACATCATTTGAAATAGAATCAAATCCGTCCTAGTACCCAATCTTCGAAAGTGTGGATATACGAGTCTTGTTAATGTGTCCCAGACAACAATGCCATAAATAAGTCTCATCTGATTAAATCAGTTTGAGCTATTTGTTTGTCATGTTATACGTTAGAGATTCATTTATATTCAAAATATAAATACTGTTATTCACATCTAATGTGCTTATCTCAATATCATCTTTATAAAAAAAACACTTAGTGTTCTAGAATATACAGGTATACCCGCAACGAGTTATACTAGATATAGAGATAATGTTTCTAGTCAAACTAGGTACATTATAACAGTTTCCTAATTTAAGTACATACCCAAAGGGTAGTTCCTAAACTTAGGTTTCTACAGTTAAAACAGCGACTATTGTCTATTTTTGACTCGCAGGTCGATCTCATCTTAAGCCAGTCTCCTGCTTATCAGAGCATCCCGCACATCATGTACAATATATATGTACAACACTTAGTATCAAAAATCCAATTTTGAAACCAGTAGTGAACTGTTTATGACAAACATACTTGAAGCCGGTGCCTTGCACCGCCTTCACTTCCTTCATGTCTGTTTTGTCCATACGGCAGTCACACTTCCAGTGATCCCGTTTGCCACAGTTAAGGGAGACATCTTCGGATATGTCCTTTGTCTTCCTAGAAGACTGTGACGATTTTGCCTTTGCCCTTTTCAGAAGCTCTGGTTTCGCCTCCTAGAGCATAGCCATCAACTCTCCAAGTGTTTTCTCTTGGTTCATAATGAACCTGCCCCAGCTTTCGGGTAGAGACTATAAGATCAAATCTTTGGTAGTCTCGGCCACATAGGTAATGCCCAGCTAACCTAGATGATCGATGTTAGTAATCATCTGCGACACCTAGTGCTCGACATATGTACCCTCTAACATATACGAGCGAAAGAGCTTCTTTTGCAATTCGTAGTTCTAAGATCTAAGAATAGATCTATGAAGATCCTTTAATTTCAACATCATGGTATGAGGATCTAATCCTTAGTTTTGACGCAAAATTAAAGTGTCATTGCATTAAACATAAAGGATTGAGCACTAAAGTTATCATCACCATGAGTCTTCCAAAACTCATGCTCCACTATTTGCTCAACTTCGGGCTTAGGCTCGAGACGTCACTCTATCAAATAATGTAACTTCTCGGCTCCCAGGACTATCATGAGGTTCTATTCCCAATTTGAAAATTGAAGCCGCTTAAAGACATTTTCCCCCAGGATTATGTTCTAAACGCTAATCTTTCAGTTATCTTGATTCCAATAGTCCAACTATCCAATCAACGATTTCGGGTACAATCAAATATAATGATTACTATAGTCTAACTATATAATCAACTACAATTTGATTAGTTAAATTCAAATATATTGATTACTATAATCCAATTATAAAATCAACTATAAATGAAGTAGTTTGAATACAGTCCCACTGTTTAATTAAAACAACAATTAAATATTAGTCCAACTAATAAATATTTAAATAATGACGGAAAAATGAAATGAGCGCGTATTGGCAAGTATCTAAATGAAATTGCAAATTTAATATTTGCCTCCCACTATTTTTCGGCGAGCCTCTAACCCTCTGTTGAGTACTCGGGAAACCTAGTTTCCTAGTGGGTTATGATCCTGTTAAATAACACGCAACCTTGACTTTGGCCAATAAGCTGTATGATATTTAACTAGGTAGATCTCTAATATCAATTGTATTTCATCCAATTCCTAGATCTAGTATGTGGACATCCAAGTCCGAAACATATATCCAATATATGCCAATATATCCAATATATTCCCTAACTTTTTTCCTCTGAATCAACTAAGCATTGGCTTTGGCGCACAACAGCTTAATGATTCCAATTAAGTATGACCCATTGACTTTGGAAAGCTTCGTAATCGATGTCGATGGACAAGAAGTGTCTTTGACTTTGGCCAACAAATCACAACTTGGACAAGACATGCGATATGGAACAAAGCCTTCATGATTCAAACACATCCGCGATGGACAAAGGTTTTGACTTTGGCCAACAAACCAGTGCCAATCTTGGATCTTGAGAGAGAATCACTCAATGGAAGGAAATCACTTAATATTTATTGAGGGCTTTTCATGTAATTGGAAACCAATTAATTATCTTTGATTAGGTCTCATCATACACCCTTAAGCATGCATTCTAAAAGTATAATAAGGCGCTGTAAATAAATTAATAATGATATGCAGATGGATATTTAAAACATTTTGTTCCTAGAACAAATCTCTCATTTTCTTCTCCCCGGCTAGCACTATTCTTACTTCTACCCAATTACATAAAACTTCTAAAGAAACCTCATTTACATTGAGGGGAATAGGTGAGAAGAGAAATACAAAGAATCAAGAGGTAATAGGCTGGACACACACGTCCAATTTAATAAATTCTAAATTTATTACAACAATTTCCAAAATTGCCTTCACCCATCTAATATACATCTGATATACAGTATTCATACATCACATCCATGTATTCACACAAAACATGTTATCAGTCAATCAAATCCAATTAATTAATCTTTGATTAATGACCATCCAATGTTCAAACAACGATTTGATTTGCGCGAGTCCAACTCGTTTAAGAATAAGTACTCAAAGTACGAATTCTCGAATTCTCGAACTACAATATTAAATCAAATTTAATTTGTATTCAATACTAATTATTTATTTAATTCCAAATTAAATAATTACACTTTTAAATTTGCCTTTGCGACTTAGATTCTAAATCTAATCTTAATGGGTCTCAAAGTCCAATTAACATCCAATGTCAATTTAATTAAAGTCCAATGGGCTTTTAATTAATTCATAAGGCATAGACTTTGGCAACCAAAGCCCAATAAGGAATCACTCTTTGCCACAAAAATAATTTTGGCCCATTAGGCCCAATTAAATTATAAAGGCCCAATTATCATATTTGGACTTTATGAAAATGGTTTTAGGCCCAATTGGATCCAACCAATTATCCTAAACCAAACTTGGCCCAACCAAGCCCATTAAGCCCAAATACAACATTTTTAGCTCAATTCCAAATTAAGCCCAATTAATTTAATCATAATATTCCAAATATCACAATTATTTAATTAAAGTGTATTAGCCATAATTAATAATTAATATTTCCAAAGCACCAATTACACTAATTAATTATGCTTTAATATCTTCAATACATTTCCAACATTATGAAATCAAAATCAAGTCATTTACATGCTCTTAACTCACAGCAATCTTGAGATTTTTATATCCGATTTTGATTTCAATCCAATTAAATCACAAATCAATATATCCAAGCATTTTAAACACATCCAATGGTCCAAAAATCAAAATCACCATGAGCTACAAAGGGTTAAATATTCGGCCAAGCCCTAAAATTTAGGGAAAATTAATCCAATTATTTTTTTTATCAAATTGATCATACATAACTCTAAGTTATCAATATGTAAGCATACTCAAACAAACAATTTGATCAAATCATGCTCAAATTAAAAATACCCAAATTCAACTATATAAACCCTAAGTCAATTTCATGCTTAATTTAGGCTCTGATACCATTGTTGGGTTTTCTAGGTCAAACCAAGATCAAATTAAGTAAGAAATCATGTGAATACGCAAAGTAAAGTAGCGGAAAATACTCACTTTGATCGGCTAAGTGGATGTAGGAGATAATAAAATTCCAAGCCTTTGTGTTGTGCTCCAAGCTCTCATTTGATGTATGTTGAGCTTCCAAGCTTTGTGAATGAGATTCCAAACTCATGGGAAAGGTTTCCCTATCACCTTTGTATGAATCTTTGGTGTGCTAGCACTTAGAAAAAATTGCAACAATTTCTTCTTGTTCTTTGATGAATTCGGCCAAGCCAAATTGGGAGAGAAAATCTTGTTTTGGGCATGAATGAGAGAGAATAGAAGGAAGTGAATGTTGACTTGTGTAATTGATTTCCAAAATCACAAATTAAGGATATACCAAAATCTAATAATTGGTAAAAGTCCATCACCTTATCTGCTTGAGTGTAAAACAAGTTTCCATCAATTCCTACACTAACTTCCATCACCATAAAGGTAAATGATTGACTAGTTATTTGACTTGATGTGACTTGTGGGTCCCACTTGAATTCAAAATCCCAGTGGGCCCGGAAACACTCCGGGGCTTGGGTTCATTAATTCTGAATTAACGAATTTTCCATTGCGACGTAATTAAATTAAATTTTATTAAATAATTATGCTTAGCAAAATTACTATTCACGTCGCTTGCGAATTAATTCTAAATTAATTCGTTTGCCCGAATTAAAATCTAATTTTAATTCCGTTATGAAATCTAATTTCATTTAATATATCGAATATATTATTTTATTGATTAATTCCAAATTAATCGTTCTCTCTCTTCAAATAGTATTTTATCCTAGATAAAATCTCTCGGTAATTAATCCTAGATTAATTATGTTCAAATCATACGTCATCGGTGAATCTTCGGGAAGCGACCCATGAGATCCCTGGATATGTTGGCAGTAAATTCGGTCGTCGGACTATCCGAACACGTGAGTACCTTGTACTACGTTCTTACCGATTTACGAGACATGGTTGGCTTCTAGCAAAGCACCGTGCCTACCCAATTCTCCAGAAATATTCTTAAAGGAATATATAATCTATGTTAGGCGTAGTATGTGTAGTATTGCGTATTGCGATCCAGTATCGAATGTCACATGCTAGGCCTGTGGCTGGAATTGTGTCAACCCCGTACGAAGCATATATCAGATCTCTGGTAACTAGTATCTATAATCGGATAAGCATGACCTAGTCATATTATCCCGATGACCGCAATACATAAGAGTACTAGTTCCGTATCCTGCGTGATCATCATCTCCATATGACTGGAGTGATACTTCCATCTTGACATCACACACAATACAATACGATTCTCAATATACCCAGAAGAGGCGTACACAAAACCTATTAAATCCCTGGACGACCAAAACCAAAGTATACTGATTGTCGCAAGTATTCGCGATGCAAGTCTCAGATTAAGACCAAATACACCTACCCTGATTCAGACTCTCATAGACACATAGTCATACTACCAATGGAATTCTGAGGGGTCTATCCAGAGCGAAGCTGTTTCCGTACCATCGGTAAACTCAACCTCCTATTACACTTGCATAAGTATCCAATACTTAAATATTTGAGTATTATGTCGTTATGCTCCCACAACGCGCACAAGTGCAATACTAGTCTATTCCGCATTATCGATGTCCAGTCTCGATAATACTATGACTATGGATATTTAATGATTAAACCTTAATGGATTAATATGTCTCATATCTTATTAATCCGGAACTAATCATATGGACTTTTATCATTTATATATATCCCGGTAATCCAATTACAAATGATAAAAGAGCATTTTCCTTTGTCACATAGTTAATTTGTACAACAACATCATGTTCTGTATAAATAGTGATGTTATGGGTCATAATTATCCAACATCGTATACTTAACAGCTTATGTGATTGATGGTGATGAATCATTTTTTCTTACAATGGCAGTCTATGTAATGACATAAAATTTTATAGCTCAACCAAAGTTGTAACTTGGTGACTTATATAAATTTTCTCCGAGTAGTAACGAGAATTTTAGTGACGACTAAATGTGTCAACCTTAAGCCAAACCCAATTAGCTTTATTGTAACATATGGGCCATGATTAAAAATTAGGATAAGTTTAGCCCAAGTTAAGGCCCAATAAGAATCCTACATTTTAGCCCAAGTCCCCTAATTCCAGAGAAATCTAAAATTTTCAAGACTTTCTGTCTAATTATTATATTATTTAAAAGAGTTAAAGAAAGGAACAAATTTCTCATTTTCCCCCATTTGGCCGAAAGTTGTAGAGAGAAAAGAAGAAGACTTTAATTTTCTTGCAATTTCCATAGACAACCAAGAATAAACTATCATAAATCAAGCCTAGGAAGAAGGAAGGGAAGATTGGGGAATCTATTAGTGAAGAAATAATTAAATTCAAGGTGAGTAAGACTTGACCCAAATCTTGATATAGTGAGTTTTGATGATTTGATGATTGTTGTATGTTGTTAGCTTGGAGTTGATATAGTTTGGATGGTTTTGTATTAAGAAAGTATTTTTTTGAGGAACCCCAAAATTAAGAAATCCTAGGTAAGAGACTAAGTTGGGGTCTATGGAACGAATGTGAGATGATGTTAAAGGGTGATATTGATGATATTTTGTATACTTGTTGTTGTTATACATTGAGTAATGTTGTAGAAGTTGAGAGTGAGGATGGAGAATTGGTGTTGGCCTTGAAAACGGACAAGCATCGCGATGCTAAACCCGTGTGTCATGACGCGCAATAAAAGAACGCCCTCTACCCAGTTCTGTTCGTGTGAACGTCGCGATGGTCATGGGCTAGTGTCGCGACGCGTGACTAAACTTTCCCATGATAAAATTTATCCATTTCAACTTCATCCTAAGATGTTAAAGGACATCCTAAGGGTTTCGTATAATTGTATAGACACGCGTTAAGCCATGCCATAAGCATAGAACATCAATCATGCATTGCATATACTTTTCTATCAATTGCAAGAAAACTAACAATTTCTTTGACCTTAGATCAACACCAGGGCACTCAAAGATCACCTATAATGTGTATCGCACTGGACATGCCATAGCACTGTGAGTGGAGTACTTATTCAAAATTATGTTATGATTTCTAAATGATTTTCATTAAAGTTTATCAAATTTCGATTTCATATGCTTTGAGATATATGATTTAAACATAAGCAGCTTTGATAAAGTTTGTTATTTGATATATGTTTTTGCATATGAGAATGATTTCAAGGACATGATTCTTATGATTTTGGAGGCATGGGGAAAAACCTACCTCGGTTGTAACTTGGAATTGACTGATCCAGAACGTGTGCACACGTAGTTCAGGACTAGGGGACAATGTGATGTAATGCACCTAGATCCTAGATTTAGGGTCAGGAGGGTAGCATGGATCAATAGCCCCGGCTTTAGTTCAGTGGCTTAGGGGAAGGCGAGACGTAATGCCTCAAGACCATTAGTATGGGCGTATGGGGGGACAATGAGATGTAACGCCCCCATACGTCAAATTTTCTACAGATTTTCAGACATTTCAGACATATGATTTTACAAATGATTTTTCATACAAGTTTTGAAAGGAAAGACCTGGTTTAATTTTATGAATTCAGAAAATAATATTTTATTCCCGAGCATTTGACACAGTGTTACTCATACTATTTTATGATTCTACAGCTCCACTCACTGTGTTCTTTTCGACTCACCCCCACTCTCCAGTTTCGCATGATCTTTTCAGCTGGTGAGCCACAACCATCTTTTGGAGACATGGATCAAGGACAAGGGCAGCACTGCAGTCACTAGTCGTGGCGGTTCATCATCTCAGACCTACATTCACATAGAATGTAGCTTTTGTTTTGGTTTTCTTTTGATGTATGACAGTTATATAATTTTCAGAAGAGTTTGTAAAGTTTATCCAGATGATGTAAATATTATGTGTGGTTAATGCATTAAGTCCATTACATGGTATGTGTGTGTATGCATGCATATTGGTGTAATAATTAAATTAGAAATGAGTGCTTTTTAGTATGAGTCAGAGGCTTAGGTGACAGTGGAATCTGTTACATGTCGGTAACCTTCCCAAATTGGGGATGTTACAATCTATCATAGTTTGATGGGCATTTTCCCTTTCGTTTCCTTGCTTCTATTAATTGTACATCAATAAAATCTGATTCCAAGCCTTCCAACCCACTACTGTTGGGTGAGCTTCCAAACCCACTCATCTACAATGAAAATAGAGAATATTAAAGTTTTGAATTTTGATAATCCATAATATACTTCATAAAACTTATTTAAAATTACTAAAATAGCAATAAACAACATCATAATAGCATACACAATAATTTTTGGAAATGGAGATTGAGCACCATTCACTTTTTATAGGAATATTTATTATTTATGCAATGTAATATTTTCTTTATCATGATTATTTATTTATTTGTGTGGTAATTTTCTTACTTTTATTTATATATTATAAATCTCAGTGTTAGATTACTCTAAGAGTTAGAATTTCGAGTTTCACTCTGAACCTTATATAAAATTAGTAAAGACCCGAGAGTTACAATATATAGTGATATAGTTGCAAAACTTGCAAATGATGTTGAGAAATATCACGCATTCTCTCGAATATAAATTATTCATGGTCTAGATCTATTGATATGGGTCGGTCATTATATTGGTAAGACTAGTGCATTGTCTATATATGTAATGTACATATGATTTGTCTCAACAGACTATGAGCTTAGCGGAAGTTCGTATAGAAATGCGGATATTCATTAGTGGAATGAATATCGAACAAACTCATAGAAGATGACTAATAGATATTCCAAAAAACTGACAATAGTTATCTTTTTGAGTTGAGTAGTTATTGCGGTCCTTTGACTTGACACCACAGTGATCTTGTGAGTGTCAGAAACCTTTTATGGTCTGATCTCTGGATGACTGTTAGGTATAGACCGATACTCACTAAGATCGGTGTGTGTTAATATGAGGATTCGTCAGTCCGTATGGTTAGATTTTATTTCCAGAAATTTTCAGAGTATATTCCAGAAATCTTTCGGCCGAATGTTCATTGAAGAAATTGTTTCTTTAACATTTTTAAATAATATTGAAAAAGAGTTTTGCATATATTATTTATTAACGGAATATAATTATGAAAATTTATTATATTGAGTAGATAAGGTTTTGACAGTAAAACTATAACCTTACTCAATAGGAGACGGTAATGATGAAAGGACATACATTAACGTTTTAACCTCAACTTGTATGGTTCAGGGTGTCGTGTTGTTTTTAGCCATGATTTGTAGGTGGGTAGGGCTTCATGAATATGTATACAAATATATGAGATATATATGTATATATATAAGTAACAACCGAACGTGAGACTAGAGAGTTCCACTATATTAAGTTTACTCGTTGAGCATTAGGGCGACTTTCGTCAAATGTTGACAAAGTGTTTTGGGTTTAAGGATTAAATTGTTTGATCCGATAATTCATGAGATGAATTAATTTAATTGAATTAATTAATTTTTTATCAAGAGTTGATATAATTTTATTGTATAATAGATGTAAATTTGATTTACATAAATTAGTAATTAATTAGTGAATTAATTTAATTGTTAAATTAATATACAAAATTAATTACTTAGTTTATACAAATAAAGGTATTAATTATTTAAGGTAACTATAGTTTATGTAATTGAATGTTTTTAGTTAAATTAACTAAAATCATTTCATTGTAATTTAGTTTACCTTGGTTGGTGTGAATTTTTTAACCTTGGTTAAGTTCAATTTTTGAAATTTGTGGTGTAGGGAAAAGATCCTCTTGTACCATGGTTTAATTAAATGGTTTTGTTTTGTTTTTCTTTAATTAATTATAATAAAAACAAAATGAAATAGAAGCAAATTTCTTTTACTCTTTCTTTTACTCACTGCCTGCCGAAGAACAAAAGAAAAGAATGAACTGAAATTTTTTTTTCTTGCTTTTGCTTGCTGCCTGCCAAACATGAAGAAAAAGAAAACTGATTTTTGCTCTCCAAAATCCAAGCCAAAATTCTCACCAAAAATTACCCAACATATAATCAAAAACATGGAATTAATCCTTAAGAGTTAATGATCAATTTGTGTGCTTCAAATGTATATTTTTCTAGGGTTTAAGAGTTAAACCTTAGGGAAGTTTTTGTTACCATTCTTGAGTGATCAAACCACCTATTGGTCACCAAGATTTGTTCATCAAGAAACTTGATTTGGTGGAGGTAGAAGAAGATCGAAGAGCTTGGTGGATTTGGGGCTTACATGCAAAGCTTCTCAAATTGGCAAGGATTAAAAGCTATTGTAGGTAAATTTATTTTATAAATTTATTGTTGGGTTGTTGTTGTTGGAAAATTTATTTATGGAATTGTTGGTGTAGACACTGCATTTTTGCATAGAAGCCCGGTGATGAGCCTCGAATGGAGGCACTACCCGATAAGTTGCGGAAGTCGCGGGAAACGGACGTCGGAAGGGAAAATTTAAAAATAAATACATCAACAAATTTAACTCGCTAAATTGACCTCGGGTTCGCCCGATTAATCTTTGTTTTAAAATATTAACCTCGGCCCAAAACCCCTGCACCCATCCAAAGCCCATTTCGCCCAAAGCCCAATCCAAATAATTAAAACATTTAAAACACATGTCACAAATTAAATGAAATCAAATTAAATTAAATCAAATCCAATAAATCAAATCAAATCTCATTCCTAAATTAAATAAATCCATCTCCTAAACTAAATAAATCACCTTCCAAATTAAATATATTCCCCACCAATTACAAAATATCCTTTCCTTATAACAAACTAATTAAAGATATCCCCATTATTGCATGATCTTTATTTCCTACCCAAACAAGGAAAACCCTAACCCACTCTTATAAAAAGAAACACAAACCAAACCTTAAGAGGACTAGAGCTCACTCATCACGGCAAAAACAAAAAGAAAAACCCAAAAACACTGCTCTCACTCACGGCTCTCGGATACACGTTAAACCCATCTCTCTTCCTCACTCCATTCTCTCCTTCTCTCTGAACCCATTCGGACACACCCCTTGGCTTCCTCACTCCTCTCGCCCCTCTCACTCCATGGCCCTCTCTCTCTCTCAAATCGTGAAAACAAATAAACCACACTTTCAACCTAACTCCACTAACTCACGAACCGAAAGCCCTTAAACCCTAAAGCCTGCCACCGACCGAACCATTCACAAACTGCCTTCACAAAAGCACACATTCAGCCCTTCCACAAAAAAACACTCTACGCAGCAGTCACGCCCCAAACAAATCAACACGTAACCACCATGCAGCCAATGTGAGCAAAACAAAAGCCAATAAGCCTTGACCCGCACACTGCCGAACCAAACAACAAACAATAAACCCTCAAAATGAAAGAAGCCCCTCAACCCTCAACAACTACAACGCATCACACCCTCAGCAGCCCTTCACACACGCCATAACCCCATACAACTCAGTCCAAAAACACACTGCCCATTGTGGGACACAGAAACTGGGCGACGCATGCTGTTCCGGGCTCGCGGCCCGGTTGGGAGTACGGAGTAGCCCGCGGGGGACTAAACCGGAGAATAAAGAGTCGCCACCCGGTGTGAACCGGGAAAATGATTTAAGGCCGCACTCACCCATCGCAAGGGTAGACCTCAAACCGTTGGGTTCGGAATGGTCCCTTACTTATGCCACTTGTAATAAAATGATTTGTGCAATAATTTAATCGAGTCTAGCAACATATATTCCTAAGGGTATTCTATTTCTAAGTTCGCACGCATAAATCAAAAGTTCATCTAAGTTCACATGTAACACATTTTCATATTTGCATACAACCTATTTGCATATAATCTATGTCCGAATTTGCATACAACTTATTTGCATACAATCTATGTCCGAATTTGCATACAAACTATTTGCATACAATCTATTTCCAAATTTGCATACAACCTATTTGCATATAATCTATGTCCGAATTTGCATACAATCTTTATCCAATTTGCATACAACCTATTTGCATATAATTTATGTCCGAATTTGCATGCAAAAAGATAAATTGAAATACGACAAGCATCCAATGTCATAAGCACATTACATTCATGGACACAGAAATGCAAAGAAATGGTAGTTGCACAATCATACGTAATAAAAAGAAACAATTAGGTATATAATGCAAAGAAATAACCAAAGAGGCGATTGTACATCGAAATAAACGTGCCATGATGCGATTTGAAAGATAAATAATGGAAGTGAAAGAAAAGATGCGACATATGCCCACATCTATATAGGACTTCAAGTGTCCGATTGAACGTATCTCACATTCAATCGATTGCACTTTGTCCCGCGCGACAAAACATCGTGACAAAGGTAGCCCGTAGGCTTTCTATCCCTCAAAGTGGAGGACCTTTAATCCAACTTGATTTGCCCATGCGCGATGCAACATGATGCATGACTATGCAAGAAGATGACATACAAAGAAAATCAAATAATGAAATAAAAGGCACGGCGAAGTATCGTGGTAAAGGTAGACCGTAGGCTGTTTATCCCTCCAAATAGAGGACCTTTAATCCAACTTACTAAGCTCATGCGCATCACATCATAATGCATATAAAAGTAAAGACAACAATATTGGACTTCGTATCCCCGACTGAACACGTCTTACATTCAACCGAATATACATCATCTGGCGCGGCAGAGCATCGTGGTAAAGGCTTTTAACCTCTCGACATGGAGGACCTTTAATCCAACTTACTAAGCCCATGCGCTAATAACATAATGCATATAAAAAAAAGACAACAATATCGGACTTTGTACACCCGATTGAACACATCTTACATTAAACCGAATATACATCATCCGGGGCGGTAAAGCATCGTGGTAAAGAATTTTAATCCCTCGAAATGGAGGACCTTTAATCCAACTTACTGAGCCCATGTGCTTTATCTCATCATTACACAAACAAATAACATGCAGAAATTAAATAACGGATAATAAACAAACAAGACAAAATAAATCGAAATATGTGCCGTTTGCTCAAGTGGTACGTGGAGTTGTATCCCAAGTACAGACCGCACTACCGTCCATTCGGATTCGGCTACGGAGTTTACGTCTGGGTTTCTATCCTATATACCACAAGAGGCGACACATTTCCATTTTATTCAAGGGCCACAACACACATCATTCCACAATACTCATGCAAATAATAAATAATAAAAATACGAATGAAAATAGATGTAAAAAAGTGCCCTCATGTCTAACCTTTTACGTCGACTCTCGGACTCGCGTTACACGGTGATCGGAAGGGCTAACGCTCCGCAACTTTTCTGGTTCACTGGTTTGCGTCTTTCCTCGCTGTTTTCACTGCTCGGGCTGCTATTTTCCAACGTTTCGCTGCTGTTTTTGCTGCTGTTTTTCAGTCACTGTTTTTGCTGTATAAGGCCACTGTTTTGGGCAGTTTCTGGACTGTTTTAGGGTGATTTGTTCAGAGATTTGGGGACTGTTTTTAGAGATTTGGGGACTGTTTTTGGGGTGTATTTAGGTGGTTTTCGGGACTGTTTTGGCAGTTTTTGGGGAGTATTACTGGGCAGTTTTGGAAGGGTTTGTGGTGGCTGTTGTGGTCGGCAGTTGGCAGTAGTCTTAGGTGCAGTTTTAGGCTTGCTACGTGAACGTGTGGAGGTGAGGGCAGTCTGAGTTGAAGGGTGCGTGAACAGAGGCAAATGGCGTGATTAATGTGCTGTGTGAATGAGGGTGTATCGGCGATGTGGGAGAGGCAGTTTTGTCGCTTGTGTGAGGGCTGATCGTGGGTTCTTTATTTATTATTGGAGGCACGTTTTTTGGCACATGGAGTGGCTGTTGAGGTGAGCTGAGTGGGGGGCACATTTTTGGTGTGAAGTCGGCCAAATTGGACGTGTTTCACGTGGCCGAAGTGGGCTGCATGGTGTGTTTTATTGATGGGGAGTTGAGTGTCTAGGGGTTATTGTCTTCTTTCGTTTGTGTGTTAGCAAGGGGGTGAGTGGCGTGTGTGCAAGTTTTTGATGAGAGATTGAGGGCCGAGAGAGAGTTGTTTGTTGAGAGAGGCGAGAGAGATAGCTGATGAGTGTTTAGGGTTTTTTTTGTTCGTTTGGATTTTCAGAGAGGGAGGAGAGAGCTGAGGAGTGTTTAGGGTTTTCTGTTCTCTTTGTGAAATAGTCTCCTCCTTAGGATTTAGTTTGTGTTATATTTTATAATAGGGTATTAGGGTTTTCTTTGTGCATGAGATTTTAAAAGGAAAAAAAAATTAATCAAAATATGTGTGTATTTTAATTAATTTATTAAAGGAAAGGATATTCATATTTTAGGTGGAATGTCTTTAAATTAGGTGAGTGATTTATTTAATTGTGGAATGATTTATTTAAATTATGAATATCTTATATTTGATTTATTTTAATTGGTATATGATTTGTTTTAATATGGTAGGTGATTATTTAGATTTAGGAAGTGATTTATTTAAATTAGGAATTTAATTTAATTAGATTTTAATTTAATTAGATTTTAATTTAATTTAATTTCAATTTAATTGGTTTTAATTTTAATTTGTGACATGTTTTAATTATTTCTTGGATTGGGCTTGGGTGAGTGGGCTTGGTGTGTGTCTTAGTGATGTGTGGGCTTGGTGTGTGGCTTGCGGGGGTTTGGGCCAAAGGTGTGTTTTTTTTAAAACGGAAGTCCAACAAGCAATCCCGAAGCAAAACGATCGAATTAAATCCAACTAAAATACTGATTTCCAACTTTTCCCTCCCGACGTCCGTTTCCCGCGACTTCCGCGACTTAAAAGGTAGTGTCTCCGTGTGAGACTCATCATCGGGACTTATATGCAAAAATGCAGTGCCTACAGTCGCCCCCTCTTTGATGGGACTTGTGCAGTGTGTGACAATGACAATCATATCAAAGTTTATGCAATGCATTTTACTTACCTGGCTGGCCAGCTGCCACCTGACTTGTCTGCTGCCTCGAGCTGAGTTGATGTCGTAGTGGACCTCAATCCTGGGACGCATCCCAATAACTGCAACCAACAACGGGGGCCTCGACCCTGGGACACATTCCAATACCACTGACAATATGTGGGACTCGACCCTGGGACGCATCCCGAAAATGATGATTCAGTGGACCTTGATCCTGGGACGAATCCCAATATCTGCAACCGACAACGGGGGCATCGACCCTGGGACGCATCCCAATACTGCTGACAAAATGGGCCTCGACCATGAGACGTATCCCGAAACTAATGATGCAGTGGACCTCGATCCTGGGACGCATCCCAATAGCTGCAACCAATAACGGGGGACTCGACCCTGGGACGCATCCCAATACTGCTGACAAAATGGGCCTCGACCCTGTGACGCATCCCGAAACTAATGATGCAGTGGACCTCGATCCTAGGACGCATCCCAATAGCTACAACCGACAACGGGGGCCTCGACCCTGGGACGCATCCCAATACCGCTGACAAAATGTGGGCCTCGACCCTGGGATGCATCCCGAAAATGATACTGATGTAGGCCTCAACCGTGGGACTCATTCCCGAAACTGATACTGATGCTGATGTGGGCCTCGACCCTGGGACTCATCCCCAAAACTGCTGATGATGTGGGTCACGACCCTGTGACTCATCCCCAAAACTGATGCTGATGTGGGCCTCGCCCCGGGACTCATCCCCCAATTCTCATACTGACGCTGATGTGAGTCTCGACCCTGGGACTCATCCCCAAATCTGATATTGATGCTGTGGGCCTCGCCCCTAAGCTGATACTGATGTGGGCCTCGACCCCAAACTAATACTTATAATGTGGGCCTAGCCCCCAAGTTGATACTGATGTGGGCCTCGACCCCAAACTGATACTGATAAGGTGTCTCCATACCTAGAGTGCCAGACCCGGAAAAACTGATACTGATGTCTCCGTACCCGGAGTGCCAAACCTAGCAAGACAGCCCGGCTTGTTAATTCCCAAACTGTGTTTCCATTCTCGGAGTGCCATTCCCGGCTTGTTCATTCCCGAACTGTGTTCCATTCTTGCAGTGCCATTCTCGGCTTGTTCATTCCCGAAATTGCTCCATTCTCGGATTGTCATTCTCGACTTGTCCATTCTCGAGCCTTGCTCCATTCTCGGATTACCATTCTCCTCTTTTTCATTCTGAACTCTGCTCCATTCTCGGATTGCCTTTCTCGGCTAGTTCATTCTCGAACATGCTCCATTCTCAGATTACCATTCTCCGCTTGTTCATTCTCGAACCTTGCTCCATTCTCGGCTTGTCCATTCTCGAACCTTGATCCATTCTTGGATTACCATTCTCGGCTTGTCCATTCTCGAACTCTGCTCCATTCTCCGATTACCATTCACAGTTTGTTCATTCTCGAACCTTACTCCATTCTCAGATTGCCATTCTCGGCTTGTCCATTCTCGAGCCTTGCTCCATTCTCGGATTACCATTCTCAGCTTGTTCATTCTCGGATTACCATTCTCGGCAAAACTGATACTGAACTAAAGTGGGCCTCGCCCTAAGAGTGCCATACTCGGCCAGACTGATTCTGAATTAAAGTGGGCCTCGCTCCCATAGCGCCATACCCGGCAAGACTGATTTTGATAAATATGGGGCCTCGCCCCCAGAGTGCCATACCCGGCAAGACTTATTCTGATTAATATGTGGGCCTCGCCCCCAGAGTGCCATACCCGGCAAGACTGATACTAGTGATGTGATGTTTCATTTCAACATATTATACTGCCTCTCATGAGATAATCCTGAAAGCTAGACATATTTTCGTCCTCAATGAATGCTTTCGCGTCGAAACCTGAGAACCTTCAAAGTACTTGATACACTCAACTCTGATCCTCTAAATAGGTGATCTGAACTAGACTCCTAGTGTGTGTGTGCCAAGGCTCTTTCGCAGCTTATTCCTTAAGTGAGCCAACTCGATGATTTCATTTCAGAGAATCGGATCGGTGGGTCTAACCAATCTAGATGTCTCGATCACACTCTATGATTACTTCGTCATACTCAACATGATATGGTCTTCTTCTTTTTTTCTTTCGTCTCTTTCTTTTCATTCTTTCCTTTCTTTTTTTTTCTTTGACACACCTACCCTTTATGGTAGCATTTCTCCTCATGGTGGTCCTAATACTCACCCATGGGTAGCTTCACGCTTATCGGTTATAGGCGGTCTATTTTTTCTATTTTTTCATCGCAGAGACTCTTTCTTTATTTCCAACCATATCATATATCGTAGCATAAGTAAACCAAGGTGGACATCCAAGCAAACAGTCATTCACCAATCCATCATCCCTTCGACTAGTCATCTTGCCAACCACTCAGGTTTCCACTGTTGAGATCCCGTAATCAAGTGCTCGCGAGTCCAGTTGAGATCAATCCATTCATATTACCGGACGAGAGCACGTCTCGTACTTATCATTTTCAAAGGCTTCTCCCTACAGCAAACAATGTCATCACCGGACATATGCTCAACTATCAAAGACTTCTCACTCTCACTTTTATTTTTCACTCACTCCATGGAATTCTTCCTTTCAATCGCTGATAATGTGGGCTTCACCCCCTGGGATCCCTTCCTGAAACTACTACTGATATGGGCCTCAACCCTGAGATTCATCCCCAAAATGACACTGATATGGGCCTCAACCCTGAAATTCCTTCCTGAAACTGATACTGATTCATTTCTGAAACAGACTGTATTGTTGCTGCTTCTGATTGGCTTGCCTTTGCCGTTTTCTCTGTTATTTCTTTGAAACCTGTGAATAAAAAACAAAACAAACATAAAAAAGAATGCAAAATATGTTACTTGTATTCATGTATGCATGAATGAGTTTCTTATCCCGTTGGGTTAGGTCGTCTGCCAATTCCCTTGGTGACTGCTGGTCTTCTTTTCTTTGTCGTACAGTTTTCTGTTCCTCGGTTTCCTTTCCCCGATATCCATGTTTGCTAAACTCTTTTTGACAAAAAAAAATTTTCTGACCCAACGAATATCTATGATGGCTTTTAAGACACATGGGTTACCATGATGCGTGTATGCATGAGATGTATGAGATGCGTGCGATGCATGGAATATATATGTCGGCCCATTACTATTTTTAAAGTATTCAGTCCTGTTATTGGGCGGTGCAAACTTGTCCCAGTTAAAAAGGCCCAACAGGTTTACACCTTTGCGATAACATGGTTAAACAACTTCAAATGATACATAGGATGGCTCATCGTCATTTTAGAAAATTTTGGCCCAATTGTTATAGGATACGAACTCGTCCCATTTTAAATGGCCCAACAAGTTCGTATTTCTGACAAAAAGTCCAACTGCGTCCAAATGAGGATGGTCCACAAATACAAGCATAAACATAAGAAATGATTTCTACCAAGTTCTACGATTAAGGTTTACACGTGGGTTTACGGGAGTGTGGGCAAAGGCTCTCTCGCTGATGAAGGATTGCCCACAACTAGGACTCCCCACTCAAGGGTTCAAGCGACCAAGTGAGCGCACCTTTTTTTATACCTTAAGGTACGTGCCAACGAGCTATGGTGTGTGACTGACTGTCAAAGGATTTCCAGTTGTAGATTCCCCAGAGGCAGGGTGGAGCGAGGCTCTCTTAAGTACCCAAGCCTATTAGGCTCTTATCGCTTGGTGTTAGGAATAAACCACGAGTCCTCCAAATTAGTCCATCACAGTGGGCTACGAGTAGATGATTATCTAGGTGCCTTCACAGCTTTTCCTTATAGAAAGGTAGTGAGTGACGGAAGACACCAAACCATTACCTAGCCTTAAAAGTGTCTTTGATTAAACCCCTTTCAACCCACTATACGAACGGTTAACTTAAAGCACAAATCATAATATTACAACACATTATTTCGGAGCCGATTCTCTATCCCAGTGGAGTCGCCAGACAGTGGGACACAGAAACTGGGCAACGCATGCTGTTCCGGGCTCGCGGCTCGGTTGGGAGTATGGACTAGCCCGCGGAGGACTAAATCAGAGAATAAAGGAGTCGCCACCCGGTGTGTGAACTGGGAAAATGATATTTAAGGCCGCACTCACCCCTCCCAATGGAAGACCTCCAAACGTTGGGTTCGGAATGGTCCCTTACTTATGCCACTAGTAATAAAATGATTTGTGCAATAATTTAATCGAGTCTAGCAACCTATATTCCTAAGGGTATTCTATTTCTAAGTTCGCAAGCATAAATCAAAAGTTCATCAAAGTTCACATGTAACATATTTTCATATTTGCATACAACCTATTTACATATATCTATGTCCGAATTTGCATACAATCTATGTCCGAATTTGCATACAACCTATTTGCATACAATCTATGTCCAAATTTGCATACAACCTATTTGCATAAAATCTATGTCTGAATTTGCATACAACCTATTTGCATACAATCATTGTCCAAATTTGCATAAAACCTATTTCCATATAATCTATGTCCGAATTTGCATGCATAAAGATAAATTGAAATACGGCAAGCATCCAATGTCATAAGCACATTACATTCATGGACACGGAAATGCAAACAAATGGTAGTTGCACAATCATACTTAATAAAGAGAAACAATTAGGTATATAATGCAAAGAAATAACCAAATAGGCGATTGTACATCGAAATAAACGTGCCATGATGCGATTTGAAAGATAAATAATGGAAGTGAAAGAAAAGAGATGCGACATATGCCCACATCTATATAGGACTTCAAGTGTCCGATTGAACGTATCTCACATTCAATCGAATGCACTTTGTCCGGCGCGACAAAACGTCTTGGAAAAGGTAGCATGTAGGCTTTCTATCCCTCAAAGTGGAGGACCTTTAATCCAACTTGATTTGCCCATGCGCGATGCAACATGATGCATGAATATGCAAGAAGATGACATACAAAGAAAAGCAAATAATAAAATAAAAGGCGCGGTGAAGTATCGGGGTAAAGGTAGACCGTAGGCTGTTTATCCCTCCAAATAGAGGACCTTTAATCCAACTTACTAAGCCCATGCGCATCACATCATAATGCTATAAAAGGTAAAGACAACAATATTGGACTTCGTATCCCCGACTGAACACGTCTTACATTCAACCGAATATACATCATCCGTCGCGGCAGAACATTGTGGTAAATGCTTTTAACCTCTCGACATGGAGGACCTTTAATCCAACTTACTAAGCCCATGCGCTAATAACATAATGCATATAAAAATAAAGACAACAATATCGGACTTCGTATACCCGATTGAACACATCTTACATTCAACCGAATATACATCATCCGGCGCGGCAAAGCATCGTGGTAAAGGATTTTAACCCCTCGACATGGAGGACCTGTAATCCAACTTACTAAGCACATGCGCTAATAACATAATGCATATAAAAAATAAAGACAACAATATCGGACTTTGTACACTCGATTGAACACATCTTACATTAAACCGAATATACATCATCCGGGGCGGCAAAGCATCGTGGTAAAGGATTTTAACCCCTCAAAATGGAGGACCCTTAATCCAACTTACTGAGCCCATGCGCTTTATCTCATCATTACACAAACAAATAACATGCTGAAATTAAATAACGGATAATAAACAAATAAGACAAAATAAATCGAAATATGTGCCATTTGCTCAAGTGGTACGTGGAGTTGTATCCCAAGTACAGACCGCACTACCGTCCATTCAGATTCGGCTACGGAGTTTATGTCTAGGTTTCCATCCTATATACCACAAGAGGCGACATGCTTTCCATTTTATTCAAGGGCCACAACACACATCATTCTGTTGGAGTTTCTAGGTACATAGGATTGAATAACAAACATTAAACAAGTGCAAATACAAATCGAGAAAGTCGCGGAATACTTACATCGAGCGGTCGAGCGACGTGGAGGCAACAAAAACGAATTTTCTGCCCACTGGTTTCACGCCCACTGCAGTAGTTCACCTCACTATTTTGCGCCATTTTGGTCTCCTTCGTCAAGCTCCAAGCTTCGTCGAATGGTTCCCGGCTCATGGGTGAGCTTCCCTATCACCTTCGCATGTCTCTCGGAGTGCTAGCTCTCTAGAAATTTCCCACAAATCTCACTGGACTTGCTTCCCATGCTCACGGTTTTTGTGAGAAAACCAGTGAACATTTCAGCCCTCAATGGGCGTGAATGAAGAGAGAAAATGGAGAAGGAGAGAGAGAGATAAAAGTGTGTAAAATGAATTGGAAAAAATGGTAAATGATTTCCAAAACCAAAGCATTAAATGCCAACCACACACATCAACTTGCCATCAATCCATCACTCAGTGAATAGTGACTGGCGTCAATCACTGAAAGTGAAAGACATCCATCACGTGATTGACGACTGATGTGACGGTAGAAGCGACTAGCGATTTGACGCTTGATTTGATTTGCCGCGCATTCGAAATGCTAATGCGCTCGCAAATAATCTCGGGCTCGGGTTCGCTAATTCTAATTAACGAATTTTCCGTTGCATCGCGATTAAATCTAATTTAATTAAATAATCATGCCAAGCATAATTACTAATCACGTCGCTAACGAATTAATTCTAAATTAATTCGTTCGCCCGAATTAAAATCTAATTTTAATTCCGCGTCGAAATACATTTCGTTTAATATATCAATATATTAATTTACCGATTAATTCCAAATTAATCGTTCTCTCTCTTTAAATGATATTTTATCCCAGATAAAATATCTCCACAATTAATCCCAGATTAATTTTCTCTCTCATCTAATTAATCCCAGATTAATTAAAACTGCGAGTCATACGTCATCGGTGAATCTTTGGGAAGCGACCCATGAGATCCCCGGATATGTTGGTAGTAAATTCGGTCGTCGGACTATCCGAACACGTGTGGAGGTGAGGGCAGTCTGAGTTGAAGGGTGCGTGAACAGAGGCAAATGGCATGATTAATGTACTGTGTGAATGAGGGTTGTATCGGCGATGTGGGAGAGGCAGTTTTGTCGCTTGTGTGAGGGCTGATCGTGGGTTCTTTATTTATTATTGGAGGCACGTTTTTTGGCACATGGAGTGGCTGTTGAGGTGAGCTGAGTGGGGGGCACATTTTTGGTGAGAAGTCGGCCAAAGTGGGCGTGTTTCACGTGGCCAAAGTGGGCTGCATGGTGTGTTTTATTGATGGGGAGTTGAGTGTCTAGGGTTTATTGTCTTCTTGCGTTTGTGTGTTAGCAAGAGGGTGAGTGGCGTGTGTGCAAGTTTTTGATGAGAAATTGAGGGCTGAGAGAGAGTTGTTTGTTGAGAGAGGCGAGAGAGATAGCTGATGAGTGTTTAGGGTTTTTTTTGTTCATTTGGTTTTTCAGAGAGGGAGTAGAGAGCTGATGAGTGTTTAGGGTTTTCTGTTCTCTTTGTGAGTGCCGTGAAAAATAGTACACTCCTTAGGGTTTAGTTTGTTTGTGTTATTTTTATAGTAGGGTATTAGGGTTTTCTTTGTGCATGAGATTTTAAAAGGAAACAAAAATCAATCAAAATATGTGTGTATTTTAATTAATTTATTAAAGGAAAGGATATTCATATTTTAGGTGGGAATGTCTTTAAATTAGGTGAGTGATTTTTTTAATTGTGGAATGATTTATTTAAATTAGGAATATCTTATGTTGACGGCGGATTTCGATCTTAGGGCAATATGAGAATATTACTCCCCGAGACAATCCTCCATCAATAGTGAATTTGTTCGGTTATGGGGGAACCAAAAGCAAACTTAGCAAAAGACAGATAAATACACCAATCAACAAGGAGATTTAACGTGGTTCGGCGGATCAGATCCAGCTTACGTCCACGGGCACAGAACGGACGATCTTTTTATTACTGAGATATGCTTCTCTGATATCTGTTTTTGTGTTTACAAATCTGATGGTAGTGATCTTGATCTTGATTCTGATGCCCCTTACACACACTCTACCCTCCTATTTATAATAGTGCAGAAATCAGATTCCTTCTTTTACAAGGGTTCCCAGTCGAACCAACTTCCCTTTCCCAGAAGGATTCCTAGTCAAAAACTACCTTCACTTCCTTTATCCTACTAGGACATTGACTTACTAGTTTACCCTATGAAAGTAGGATAATTTGTCATCTTATCTGCAAGAATATGATACCTTGTCTTCCTAAGCACGCCTCACCATGTGCTCGGTCTTCATGAGGTCGGTCATAGTGGTCCATTGGACTGAGAATGATTCGTCTGATCTGATAATTGCTCGGTCATCCGAACTTAAGTGTTCGACCATTTACTCATATGGTCGAGTCGGCATTAATGACTTCAACCGAGAAGGGAATTACCCTTTTTACCCCTGTCGTACTCCTTAAATAACATATGACTTGAAAACACCATCAAAATCTTATATTTGATTTATTTTAATTTGTATATTGATTTGTTTTAATTTGGTAGGTGATTATTTAGATTTAGGAAGTGATTTATTTAAATTAGGAATTTAATTTAATTGGTTTTAATTTTAATTTGAGACATTTTAATTATTTCTTAGATTGGGCTTGGGTGAGATGGGCTTGGTATGTGTCTTAGTGATGTGTGGGCTTGGTGTGTGGTTTGTGGGGGTTTGGGCCAAGGGTGTGTTTTTTAAAACGGAAGTTCAACAAGCAATCCCGAAGCAAAACGAGCGAACTAAATCCAACTAAAATTCTGATTTCCAACTTTTCCCTTCCGACGTCTGTTTCCCGCGACTTCCGCGACTTAAAAGGTAGTGTCTCCGTGTGAGACTCATCATCGGGACTTATATACAAAAATGCAGTGCCTACAGTCGCCCCCACTTTGATGGGACTTGTGCAGTGTGTGACAAGGACAATCCTATCAAAGTTTATGCAATGCATTTTACTTACCTGGCTGGCCAGCTGCCACCTGACTTGCTTGCTGCCTCTAGCTGAGTTGATGTTGCAGTGGACCTCGATCCTGGGACGCATCCCAATAACCGCAACCGACAACGGGGGCCTCGACCCTAGGACGCATCCCAATACCGCTAACAATATGTGGGCCTCGACCTTGGGACGCATCCCGAAAATGATGATGCAGTGGACCTCGATCCTGGGATGCATCAAAATAGCTGTAACCGACAACGGGGGCCTCCACCCTGGTACGTATCCCAATACCGCTGACAAAATATGGGCCTAGACCCCGGGACGCATCCCGAAAATGATGATTCAGTGGACCTCGATCCTGAGACGCATCCCAATAGCTGCAACCGACAACGGGGGCCTCGACCTTGGGACGCATCCCAATACCGCTGACAAAATGAACCTCGACCCTGGGACGCATCCCGAAACTAATGATGCAGTGGACCTCGATCCTAGGACGCATCCCAATAGCTGCAACCGACAACGGGGGCCTCGACCTTGGGACGCATCCCAAAACCGCTGACAAAATATGGGCCTCGACCTTGGGACGCATCCCGAAAATGATAATGATGTGGGCCTCAACCCTGGGACTCATCCCCGAAACTGATAATGATGCTGATGTGGAAATCGACCCTGGGACTCATCCCCAAAACTGCTGATGATGTGGGTCACGACCCCTAGGACTCATCCGAAAAACTGATGCTGATGTGGGCCTTGCCCCGGGACTCATCCCCCGAATCTCATATTGACGCTGATGTGAGTCTCGACCCCAGGAATCATCCCCAAATCTGATATTGATGTTGTGGTCCTCGCCCCCAAGCTGATACTGATGTGGGCCTCGACCCCAAACTGATATTGATAATGTGGGCCTAGCCCGCAAGTTGATACTGATGTGGGCCTCGACCCCAAACTGATACTAATAATGTGTCTCCGTACTCGGAGTGTCATACCCGGTAAAACTGATATTGATGTCTCCGTACCCGGAGTGCCATACCTTGCAAGACTGCCCGACTTATTAATTCCCAAACTGTGTTACCATTCTCGGAGTGCCATTCCCGAACTGTGTTCCATTCTTGGAGTGCCATTCTCGGCTTGTTCATTCCCGAACCTTGCTCCATTCTCAGATTGCCATTCTCGAGCCTTGCTCCATTCTCAGATTACCATTCTCGGCTTGTTCATTCTCGAACTCTGCTCCATTCTCGGATTGCCATTCTCGGCTAGTTCATTCTCGAACCTGGTCCATTCTCGGATTACCATTCTTGGCTTGTTCATTCTCGAACCTTGCTCCATTCTCGGATTGCCATTCTCCTCGGCTTGTCCATTCTCGAACCTTGATTCATTCTCGGATTACCATTCTCGGTTTGTCCATTCTCGAACTCTGCTCCATTCTCCGATTACCATTCTCCGTTTGTTCATTCTCTAACCTTACTCTATTCTCGGATTGCCATTCTCGGCTTGTCCATTCTCGAGCCTTGCTCCATTCTCGGATTACCATTCTCGGCTTGTTCATTCTGGAACTCTGCTCCATTCTCGATTACCATTCTCGGCAAAACTGATATTGAACTAAAGTGGGCCTCGCCCTCAGAGTGCCATACTCGGCCAGACTGATTCTGAACTAAAGTGGGCCTCGCCCCCAGAGTGACATACCCAGCAAGACTGAGTCTAATAAATATGGTTTCCATCCTATATACCACAAGAGGTGACACATTTTTCATTTTATTCAAGGGCCACAACACACATCATTCCACAATACTCATGCAAATAATAAACAATAAAAATACGAATGAAAATAGATGTAAAAAAGTGCCCTCAGGTCTAACCTTTTACGTCGACTCTCGGACTCGCGTTACACGGTGATCGGAAGGGCTAACGCTCCGAAACTTTTCTGGTTCACTGGTTTACGTCTTTCCTCGCTGTTTTCACTGCTCGGGCTGCTGTTTTCCAACATTTCGCTACTGTTTTTGCTGCTGTTTTTTAGTCACTATTTTTGCTGTATAAGGCCACTGTTTTGGGCAGTTTCTGGACTGTTTTAGGGTGATTTGTTCAGAGATTTGGGGACTGTTTTCAGAGATTTTGGGACTGTTTTGGGGTGTATTTTAGGTGGTTTTCGGGGCTATTTTGGACAGTTTTTGGGGAGTATTACTGGGCAGTTTTGGAAGGGTTTGTGGTGGCTGTTATGGTCGGCAGTTGGCAGTAGTCTTAGGTGCAGTTTTGGGCTTGCTACATGAACGTGTGGAGGTGAGGGCAGTCTGAGTTGAAGGGTGCGTGAACAGAGGCAAATGGCGTGATTAATGTACTGTGTGAATGAGGGTGTATCGGCGATGTGGGAGAGGCAGTTTTGTCGCTTGTGTGAGGGCTGATCGTGGGTTCTTTATTTATTATTGGAGGCACCTTTTTTGGCACATGGAGTGGCTGTTGAGGTGAGCTGAGTGGGGGGCACATTTTTGGTGTGAAGTCGGCCAAAGTGGGCGTGTTTCACGTGGCCAAAGTGGGCTGCATGGTGTGTTTTATTGATGGGGAGTTGAGTGTCTAGGGTTTATTGTCTTCTTGCGTTTGTGTGTTAGGTAGAGGGTGAGTGGCGTGTGTGCAAGTTTTTGATGAGAGATTGAGGGCCGAGAGAGAGTTGTTTGTTGAGAGAGGCGAGAGAGATAGCTGATGAGTGTTTAGGGTTTTTTTGTTCTATTGGTTTTTCAGAGAGGGAGGAGAGAGCTGATGAGTGTTTAGTGTTTTCTGTTCTCTTTGTGAGTGCCGTGAAAAATAGTCTCCTCCTTAGGGTTTAGTTTGTGTTATATTTTATAGTAGGGTATTAGGGTTTTCTTTGTGCATGAGATTTTAAAAGGAAACAAAAATCAATCAAAATATGTGTGTATTTTAATTAATTTTATTAAAGGAAAGGATATTCATATTTTAGGTGGGAATGTCTTTAAATTAGGTGAGTGATTTATTTTAATTGTGGAATGATTTATTTAAATTAGGAATATCTTATATTTGATTTATTTTAATTGGTATATGATTTGTTTTATTTGGTAGGTGATTATTTAGATTTAGGAAGTGATTTATTTAAATTAGGAATTTAATTTAATTAGATTTTAATTAATTTATTAAAGGAAAGGATATTCATATTTTAGGTGGGAATGTCTTTAAATTAGGTGAGTGATTTATTTTAATTGTGGAATGATTTATTTAAATTAGGAATATCTTATATTTGATTTATTTTAATTGGTATATGATTTGTTTTAATTTGGTAGGTGATTATTTAGATTTAGGAAGTGATTTATTTAAATAGGAATTTAATTTAATTAGATTTTAATTTAATTTAATTTCAATTTAATTGGTTTTAATTTTATTTGTGACATGTTTTAATTATTTCTTGGATTGGGCTTGGTGAGATGGGCTTGGTGTGTGTCTTAGTGATGTGTGGGCTTGGTGTGTGGTTTGTGGTGGTTTGGGGCCAAGGGTGTGTTTTTTAAAACGAAAGTCCAACAAGCAATCCCGAAGGAAAACGAGCGAACTAAATCCAACTAAAATACTGATTTCCAACTTTTCCCTTCCGACGTCCGTTTCCCGCGACTTCTGCGACTTAAAAGGTAGTGTCTCCGTGTGAGACTCATCATCGGGACTTATATGCAAAAATGCAGTGCCTACACCCATAGTCACCGAACAAGAATCCACAAACCGCAGCCCGCACTCCCATCTAAAATAACCCTAAAAACAGTCCCAAATAACCGCAAACTGCACCCTAAAACAGCCTAAATAACCGCAAACTGTACCCTAAAACAGACCCAAATAACCACAAACTGCACCCCAAAAACAGCCCCAAATCACCGCAAACTGCACCCTGCAAGCAACGACCAAAAATAAGAGCAAAAATAGAGAAAACAATTAACCAGCAAACCAGAAAAACAGCGGAACATTAACCATTCCAGCGACGTCCCAACGTACTTCACAGAGACGACTTAAAAGGTAAGACTTGAGGGCACACTTTGTTATATTTTATTTTGTCATCATAGAAACGGCATGCTCGGTTGGACGTGGAATACGTCCAACCGGGTATGCGAAGTCCTACATTAAAAACGGCCAAATTCTTTGGTCATATATTTATTATTCCGCATTTATTTCATAATATTAGTCTTTTATTATTTCGCATTTAATTTACGTTTATTGTTGCTTTATTATTCCGCATTTATTTTGTGTTATTTATCTTTATTCATTATTTCATATTTTAGTTTATTATTCGTCTCTTCGGTTATTTATTGTTATATGTATTATCATATTTCATGCATGTCAACATTGGGTGTGCGAATTCGTGTGTTTATTTAAATTATCTTGCCTGTGTTGTATGAGACTTGGTTATATTATCGCATAAATCCTTTCATTATAATTGGCATAAGTAAGGGACCATTCCGAACCCAACGGTTTGGGATCTTCCCATGCGAGGGTTGAATGCGGCCTTAAATCATTTCCTAGTTCACACTAGGTGGCGACTCCATTTTATTTCCCCGGTTTAGTCCCCCGCGGGCTACTCCGTACTCCCGACCGGGCCGCGAGCCTAGAACAGCGTCGCCAATTTCTGTGTCCTACAGTCTGGCGACTCCACTGGGGATAGAGAATCGGCCCCGAAATAATATCTTGTAATGTTTGTGATTTTTTGCTTTAGTTAACCGTGTCTACAAGTGGGTTGGGACCAATGGGTTTAACCAAGGGCATTAATAGAGTTAGATAATGATTTGGTGTCTTCCTTCACCACAACATTTCTATAGCTGAAAGGCAAAGCTGTGAAGACACGTAGATAATCATTTACTCAAAGCTTACCGTGATGGACTAATTTGGAGGATATATTGTTTATTCCTGTCACCAAGGCGATAAGAGCCTAAGAGGCAAGGGTATTTAAGAGAGTTCGCTCCACCCTCCCTCTGGGGAATCTTCAATAGGGAATCCATTTGACAGTCATCCATGTATCATCACTCGTTGGCACGTACCTTAGCGTATAAAAAAGGGTGCGCTCACTCGGTCTTCCGAACCCTTGAGTGAGGAGACCTAGTTGTGGGCAACCCTTCGCCGACGAGAGCCTTTGTCTATACTCCTACAAACCCGCATGTGAACCATAGTCATATATCATATAGAAGTTGCCCCTTTATGCTTTTCATAACCACATGCATATTATATCCCATACATCGCACGCATCTCATGCATCTCATGCATACACGCATCATGTTAACCCTGTGTCTTAAAAGCCATCATAGATATCCGTTGGGTTAGAGAAGAAAGAAAGATTTGTCAATAAGAGTTTCACAAACATGGATATCGAGGAAAAGGAAACCGAGGAACAGAAAACTTTACGGCAAGAATAGAAAGACCATTGGGGGGGCCTTCAGCCAAAAAAAAAAAGAAAAACAAAACAAAAGAAAAAAAAAGAGAAAAAAAAAGAGAAGAAAGAAAAAAAAAGAAATTTTTTTTTGTTCTTAGTCCTTAATAGTTAGACATAAGTCTGATGATGAAATTGTTTGCTTTAGGGCGAAACCTTAGAAATTATAAGTGCGAGAGGTACTCTCATCTGATATTTTGAGTGGTTATCTCGACTAGACTCGCGAGCAATTAATTATAGGATCTTAGCAGTGAAAGCCTGAGTAGTTGGCAATGTGACTAGTTGAAGAGAGTGCGGATGGATGAACGACTGCTCGCTTAGATATCCATCATGACTTACTTGTGTTACAATATGTGGTATGGTTGGAAACCAAAGAAAAGTCTCTCAAGAAGACAATATAAACCACCTATAACCGATAAGCGTGAAGCTACCCATGGGCGAGTATTAGGACCACCATGAGGAGAAATGCTACCTTAAAGGGTAGGTGTGTAAAAAAAACATGAAAGAAAAGAAAAAGAAAATCATATCACATTGAGTACGAAGAAGTAATTGCAGAGCATGATCAAGACATCTATGTTGGTTTGACCCCTCAATCCCATTCTTTGAAACAAAATCATTGAGTCGGCTTACCCAATGATCAAGCTGTAAAAGAACCTTAGCACACACACACTTTGAGTCTGATTCAAATCATTTATTCAAACGGTCGGATTTGAGTTACATCGAGTACTTTGAAGGTTCTCCGGTTTTGACACTAGGCATCCTTTGAGGGCAACAATATGTACAACTATTGGGACTATCTCGTAAAAGAGAGTAATGTGGTATGACAGTACGAAACACACCGCATCAAATTATATACTTTAGCCGAGTGCAAACAACGAAGAACAAAAAGATAAACCGAGTCTGGGGGCGACCAGTCTACCATCCCGCGAATAAGGGATGTATCGAGAACCTGAGCCATGAGACTAAAGAGAATTGAACAATCACCAGAAAAGAACCAGCAGAAGGAAATTAGAAGTAGACCCAGGGGCGACCAGAGAATTTGTAGGCGAATGTCACCAATGAGCATATGGAAGGCCTAACCCATCGGAATAGGAAATACATCTATGCATACATGCATACGCGTCAC